>JACEFZ010006098.1:0-80000 GCA_014155875.1 Cepaea nemoralis | reverse complement strand
TCCCCCTCCCATCCCCATCCTACCCACTCTTCTCTAGTCTTTCGTTCATCATTGTGCTTGTTTCATTCACATAAGAAAAACAATGTTGTAAACATAAGCAATGCATATTACCCTGTTATGAGACAGGCAGACACACATACACACGCACGTGCATAAGCACATACATACAATCCTGCATACATACTTAATCTCTTACCCAAACTCTCACAGTTATGTACCAACTCAATAACACACAAATACACACCCCCTCGCATACACATATACTTTCTCACAATCATAAGAAGAGAGAGAGAGAGAGAGAGAGAGAGAGAGAGAGAGAGAGAGAGAGAGAGACAGACAGACAGACATACGGGTGGACAGACAAATAGGCAGGCAGACAGACAGACAAGCATACCATGAAAATAACCATCAGAAATCCCGACCGCGTTCAGGCACACACTGCACTAAACTCCCGCCATGAGCCACGGCAACATTACACGGCCAGATCAGCGAATCGATCGCCTCCAGCAGCGCCAAATAACACAAGAACTAACGAGAAGGAAATTGTTGCGTTCAATTATTCAACCAAATCACTGTACAGTGGTTATTAATTTGAATAACGTTGGGCATGGGTAGGTCAGCTGTGAACTGAAAAGAGGTGTTTTTGTTTTGTTTCGTTCTCCGTGTTGTTCTGCCTTTTATCGCGCCGTAAATTATTCCTGTCGTTTAGCGGTGGAGAGGGGCGGCTAGCCGAGTGGCTAGCGTGCAAGGTTATCCTATGGGCGACCCGGGTTTACATCTAAGTAAGGTGTGGATGATTTTTTTTTCTCTCGGCGGCAAAAAGAAAACCCTAACCTGCAGTTCGTGGCGACTGTATTAGCCAGGCCTTTTTTTTTTTTTTATCTCGGTGCCAGGCCTTTACCTTAATTTCTCAGACTCACGACCCTCAGTCCTACACCTCAAGGTACTATCATCATCATCAAATGCCGTGCCGACTGGCTTAGGCGTTCATGACTCTCCACAGATCTCGGTCTTTGGTTTTCTGGATCAACTTTGAAAGGATAACAACGCTCCGTCTAAAACGTCCGGAGCATTGATGGCGAGGTAGGCTGTTTAACCCGTATACAGGCAAGAAGCTGAACTTAAACGTCGACTTCTAGTTCAGATAGCAATGAGAAATTATTGAAAAGACAATTGCTTATAAAAATCAAGCTGGTCGCAACGTCATACAAAGGACATTTTTAAACATAAATAAAATAGATAAAATCCGGACAATAAACATAAACATAAGTAAAATACATAAAATCCGAACAATAACATAAAAATACGAGAATTATGTAAGCGTAGTAGAACTGCTATTTCTGAGAAAATGCAATGAACGCAATAGTAAGAGCCAGGTACAAGCAAATGTAGCCAGTTTCTCCACACACAATAATGTATAGAAAATTAGCCAGTTTTCCACACACACACGCACGCACGCACACACACACACACACACACATTAATGTAAAGTAAATGTAGCCAGTGTCCACACGCACACAATAATGTAAAACAAAAGGAGCCAGTGTCCAGACACACACACCATAATTTAAAGCAAATGGAGCTATTTTCCACACACAATAATGTACAGCAAAAGTTTACAGGTACAGGTATAAAGGCGAGAGAATAGACTTCATTGCATCGGGTTATATCCCATATGTCTCTGTCTCTTTCCGCAGTTGGACCTCCCGAAAGCGCCGCACATATCACTCCAAAGCTCCAGCGACGACTGCCTAGAAGTCTCCGAGAAAAATAAAACTGCACTCGTGAATGGAATGACGGAGCCAGGAATCGAACCCACAACCTTCGGAACGTGAACAGACGGCGTGACCACTTCGCCCCCGAGAGACTCCCCCTCCCCTTTCCCCCCATGCAATGCAAACACGTTATACCCCGTAGTAAATGGGCTGTGTAGCGGGCGAGAACCTGTGTTATATTATGACATTGTAAAATATAACAGTCAGGACAGATGATGGGAACTCTACAGACTAAACAAGATAACAGCACACTGTGTGACGTCCAGTAGGTACAGATAGTTTCCAATGTGTCTCTGCGGGGTTGCTGTCAGGTGCTGGATTTGCTGCAGGCGTTGGCGATCAGGACACTAAAATCTTCTCTGCCGCATGCTATTTTGATGATTTTCTTTTTCATCATCATCACGTGCCATGCCGATACGTGTGGGTGATCGTGTTTTGCCATCCCACCAGAGTCATGGAAAAGCTCTGGGTTTGTTTTGTTTTGTTTCGACTATGCCATATGTTCAAGCCATCCAGATATTTACTTCTCTGCCTTCTTTTTCCCGTCAATCTTGCCAGTTGTCCCATGATCTCCAGCTTATTTCTTCTCATAAAAAAAAAAAAATACAAATAATCTTGACTCTCTACGTCCAATTTCTCAAATCCGTTTAGGGTTTTCATTTGTTTCTTGTAATACATGCTAGTTGGTTTTTCTGTCTTCCCATGGTATTCTTTGGACTTTCCTCAGAAACCACATTTCCCCTGTCATTAGGCGTTTGTCAGCTTGTCTGTTCATTGTCCACGTTTCACATTCATACAAAAGTACACGTTTAAGTAGCACCTCAACACTCTTTTCCTCGTTGGGGGTGCTTATATTATCATTTGTTGCCCTACTGTTTAAACAGTCACGTACATCTTTCTCTATCTTCCTCAGCCTTTCTTGGCTTGTATGTTCCTACATAAGGTGAGTTCCTCCATACCACCCCTGCTGCTGAAATAGCCCAAACATGGTGTGTGTATGTTTCTTGTGGTTTACATGAATGATCTTGTAAAATCTGCAAGACTGACTGTCTTAGTGTTTGTTTTCTTTAAAAAATAATTACCATAAAATTGCCGTGGGGATAACAAATGCTGCATATTCCAACAGTACCCCTGACTAAGTGTCTAAAGAGTTTCAGCAGAGCTGAATTGAGTCAAGAACAGACATCACAGCTCTCGGGGCATTCCCAGACGTGCTCCATCCTCATCTGCAACAGCCAGCGAAGAGTCCCAACACTAATGGTATCAGTAGCAGTCTGATTATGTGGCCGTCTGACTTTTCCTCGGAGTACTGAGTCTCGGCCAGAACCCCTGTTGGACCTCCCCACGACCTCCCCGTTCTACAGGACTATACATAGGATTCCTTAGAGTCCCGACCACATCTGCCTTATCTCGTTAGTTAGTCGCGGTTCCAACTTCACGTCAAAGTGTCGTCCCACTATGCTCATTTCACGTGCCAGTGAATATCACACAAAAGGCTCCTCACTGCCCCGCGTGAAAAGTGTAACAGAAAGGAGTCTCCACAAACCAACAGTGCGCATATCTATACTGTTGTTTGTCCATCAAGAATGATGATGACCATTCATTTCATCCAGTGGGGTTGAAGGTGTGGAGCCGTGGGTTCTAAGATGGCTGATAAGGCCTATTTTGGCTCGAAATGTTCTTTGACAATGTGGGCAAAGAATGCTTGACGTCTCTGGAGGAGGATTTCCTGCAGTGGTTTTTCTGTCCTGCCTTTTCTTCACAGCTCTTGCAGTCCTGGTTGCCTCGCATATGACTGCACCTTTGCGCAATGATGCACGCCACGAATTTCGGTCTCTGGCTGCAGCCTCCCAGGTGTCATGATGAATTCCAAAAGCATTCAGTGAAATTTTCAGAGTGTCTTTAAAATGTTTCCTCTGGCCACCTTGGGAGCGTTTACCACAACGCAGTTCGCTGTAAAAAATTCGTTTAGGCAGCCTGTGATCTGGCATGCGAGTCAAGTGACCAGCCCAGCGAATCTGATTCTTCATCAGTAGAGTGTGGATACTGGGCATGGATGCTCTTTCTAGGACTTCAGTGTCTGGAATCTTGTCTTGCCATTTAATCTTCAGTAGCTTCCTTAGGCAGACTGTGTGGAAGTGGTTTAATTTCCTAGCGTGTCGCTGATAAACAGTCCAGGTTTCACAAGCATATAGCAGTGTGGATAATACAACTGCTTTGTAGACTTTTAGCTGTGTTTGCAGGCTTATTCCAGTTCTGTCCCATACATTCTTGTACAGTCTGCCAAAGGCTGCACTGGTCTTGGAGATTCTTGCATTCACTTCGGCATCGATTGTGGCAGCTTGTGACACGGTGCTGCCAAGATAGGTGAATTTGTCCACAACACTTAGTCTATGATCATTCACTTTGATATTCGGCACAGTGTGATTATTCCCTGGAGCTGGCTGGTACATAACTACAGTCTTCTCCAAGTTGATATTGAGCCCAAAGTTGGCACAGGCATGTGAGAAAGCTGAAACATTATGTTGCATGTCCGCCTCTGAGTTGGCGTATAGAGCGCAATCATCAGCAAACAGGAGCTCTCTGACGGTGTCGCTGTTAATTTTGGTTTTAGCTTTCAGCCTTCTGAGATTGAATAACTTTCCATCCATACGGTAGTTGATGTCTATTCCAATGTCGTCGTTCTCGAAGGCATTCATCAACATGGCTGAAAACTTGAGGCTGAACAGTGTTGGTGCCAGGACACATCCTTGCTTCACTCCATTGGTGACAGGAAAGGGTTCAGACAGTTCACCATTTTCCTGTACTCTTGCCTGCATGCCGTCATGAAATAGCCGCACTATTTGGACAAACTTTCGTGGACAGCCATATTTTGCCATAATCTTCCACAGTCCTTCTCTGCTGACTGTATCAAAAGCCTTGGTAAGGTCAATGAAAGTGGAGAACATTTCGCAGTTCTGTTCCTGACATTTCTGTTGCAGCTTGCCTTGCAGCGAAAATCATGTCAACAGTTCCACGTTCTTTTCTGAAGCCACATTGACTCTCAGGAAGAAGACCTTGATCGAGATGGGCTGTGAGGCGATTGAGAAGAATTCTGGCGAGTATCTTCCCTGCAATTGAAAGCAAGGAGATGCCTCGGTGGTTGTCACAGGATTGGCGGTTTCCTTTACGTTTGTAAAGGTGGACTATTGACGCGTCCTTAAAATCTTGTGGCATGGTCTCGTTCATCCATATGTTTGTGAAGACTTGGTGAAGCTGCTCTGTTAGGACCGGCCCACCAGCCTTGTATATCTCTGCTGGGATGGAGTCAGGACCAGGTGCCTTGCCGCTGGAGAGTTGCTGGATGGCTTTGTTTATTTCCACTATGGTTGGCAGGTCATCAAGAGTCTCATTGGTGGGAACTTGAGGAAGGCAGTTGATGGTTTCATCATCGAAGAAGGAAGTTGCATTTAAGATTTTGCTGAAATGCTCTGCCCAGCGTTGGAGGATTTCTTTCTTATCGGTGACCAATGTTCCCCCATCTGCACTGAGGAGGGGAACTATGCCTGGTGATGAAGGACCATAGACCGCTTTCAGTGAGTCGTAGAAGTTTTTCATATCGTGTCTGTCAGCAAAGCCCTGAATTTCATCAGCTTTGCTGCTCAGCCAGGAGTTCCGCATGTGCCGAAGTTTCTGCTGCACTACTCTCTGAATGTTCTTGAAAGCATCTTTTTTTGATGTTGACTTTGGGTCATTCAAATGTGCCTTGAGGAGAAGATGTTTCTCGGCCAGCAATTGGTTGATGTCTTCGGAATTTCCATCAAACCAGACTTTATGCTTTCGGGGGGCTGGACCCAGGATTTCCATAGCAGTGTTGTAAATTGTGTCCTTTAGGGGTCTCCATTCTGTTTCTGTATCCTGTTTAGCTTCAGCATTGGGCTTGAGGCGGTCTTCCAGCATATTTCCAAACGACTGCTGCATTTTCTTGCTGTTTAGGCGGGTGACATTTAGCTTTGTTTGCATTTTCGCCCCTTGAGGACGCCGTGGTGGCCTGATGTGGATATTCATTTTCGAGACAATGAGACGATGGTCTGTGCAACATTCGGCACCACACATGGATTTTGTCACTCGAACGTCTTGTCTGTCACTCCTCCTGATGATGACATAGTCAATGAGGTGCCAGTGTTTCGAGCGAGGGTGCATCCACGATGTCCTATTTCTCATGGGGAGACGGAAAATTGTGTTCGTAATCAGGAGATCATGTTCGGCACATGTCTGAAGGAGGCGGAGTCCATTGCTGTTACAATTTCCGACTCCATGCTTTCCAATAATGCGATATGTGACGTTGGATGAAGAATGACTTGCGCGATGACTTGGATTAAAGTGAGGAAGAGTTGCGCAATTCGTCGACCTCACTCTCTCGCCTGAGTCCATCTGAGTCCAGTGGCAAGACAAGTCGAGACGATTGGAGACGAATACAGGTGCAGTGGATGACCAGGGCGCTCTAAGTGCCTTGCCGTGCTCATTACGTTCCACAACGCTTTTGCCAGAATGCCAATACAAAACTCTGCCACTAAAATTAGTTCATCGTTTATAGAAACGACAGTCACTAGAAAACCAGCAGCCAGATATTACTGCATAAGGTAACCAGTTAGTTCAGCGAAATCCATTTTTTCTGAAAATGCAGTTCACGCTACAAACAACCGTTGACAGATGTAAAAGCACTCCACACGAAATTCACAGCTCACAGTGTCGCTCCACAATTTATTAAGCACCAATACACTACCCGGTGTATTGGACCAAGATAGTTGACTGTGCTTCAGCTAAAGTATTAATTAGTTACTCACATCATATGATACACAACTCTGCAGTAAACACTTGACGAGATGTAGCGAAATATGCCAGGCAGAAAATCTTGTATCGCATTACTTGTGTCTTATGTGTTTAAAGTGTGTTTTTTTTTTCTCGACCCACGAGACTTCATCCATCACAAAAACCACATTTTCCCTGCCTCCAGTTTTCCCACCATATAATTACTCATTATCCATGATTAGCATCCACACAAAACGACAGGTCACACACAACTTTTCAGTAAGCAGTATTTTATTCTTGTGACGAGTCTCCGTGGAGAAGTGGTTACGACGTCTGCCTCGAGCTCCGAATGTTGTAGGTTCGATTCCGGGCTACATCTTTCGGTTCACGAGTGCAATTTTCTCGGAGACTCCAGGGGATCGTCGCTGAAGTTACGGAGTTCGTGCTTTGTGCGACGCTATCGGCAGGCCGCCGTGTGGAAATAATCCGAGCCGTATGGGATAAACCCGGTGCAATGAAGCCAATCCTATTACTATTTTTGTGATATTCCTGTTGTTCCACGATATTGCTCAGTCTTGAAAAATAATCTTTGGATATGATAAGTATCGCCTTACCCTATAACAAAAAAGTCCCAAACCAGACTCCATCTATAGGTCAGTAAAGTAATAGCACATTGTGTAGGCCAGCGAGCAAAGAGGAATAGGTGGCCAATCTTTCTCTCACTTTGACCAGCGACGAGCCCGGGTGTCGAACTCACGTCACAACCTTGCTCATGACATTTCCAGGGCAGTTCACTATCAACTTCGCTAGCGCCTTATCTTTTTTACAACACATATTATTTCGCGCAGTCTCTAGGTGCTTGTCCTGTTTACAACACATATTATTTTGCAGTCTGTAGATGCTTATCCGATTTACAACATATATCATTTCGCAAAGTATCTATGTGTTTATCCTATTTATAACACATTATTTTACAACACATTATTTTGCAGTCTGTAGATGCTTATCCGATTTACAACATATATCATTTCGCAAAGTATCTATGTGTTTATCCTATTTATAACACATTATTTTACAACACATTATTTTGCAGCTTCTAGGCGCTTATCCTATTTACAACATACAGCTAGTGCTCGACTTACGACCACCATCGGTTCCGACAGACCGGTCGTAACTCGATTTGGTCGTAAGTTGAGTACGCTATGTATACAGTAATGTGAAGTGATGATATATAAATATTTAAGTTAAATTATATCATAAATTTCTTTTATTATTGTTATAAATCATAATTTTCGATGTTCATTGTGTGCCATTTGTATCATCTCTACACCATTTTGTTTCTTATTTTTACATCGTCAGGTTTAAGAAAAACACTGCATTAACTGTACATGTACAACTGGTTTAATATTTGCAAAACATACAAAATACATACAGGTGTGGAAAATACTATAGGAAACATTATTATTACATGGTCTACCATCTCTAGTTCGGCGTCGTCAATAAAGATTGATGGTACCCCATGTGCACCTTGTGACATAATCTGTGTCTTCTTTTTGCTAATTGTTAAACCAAATTCTGAACAAGCATTGGAGAATGCAGATAGTAGACATTGTAATTCTTCCTCAGAGTGGGTCGTAACTGCAGCATCATCTGCAAAAAAATCAGGTTATCCATCTAAGTCTACGAAGACTGAGCATGGAATAAACCGTCACACAACCTGATCTTTGCAGACAACGCCGTTCGACTGATAATTGAGGCAGAAATAAATCTTTAAATATTGAGCACAACCCACTACTGGCAACGCTGATCGCACTCTGGTATGAACCTAAGGCCTATCCACGTCAATGTGGAAGCACTAGACTCGAGTTAATAATATGGCTAGTGATTGTGGTCGTAAAGTCGAATGGTCGTAAGTTGCATAGGTCGTAAGTCGACGACTAGCTGTATATTATTTCGCAAAGTCTCTAGGTGCTTATAAAATATATAACTCCATGTATTGATTCGCAGTCACAGAAGTGAAGAAAAAAGAAGTCGAGATCAGAGCCAACACTCCACAGTATAACAATTGCAAGCTAGAGATACATTAAACGGTGTTGTTGCTTTAGCGGTTAGACGCAACGCTGCCAATGGCTTGAGCGTGGTCGGATGAGGGTTTCGATGCCAGCTATCAACGTTCGCTACGAGAGGGAAAGACTGACCACCTAATCCTATAGGCACTCCGGCCTTCACAAATGTGATGGTCCTAACACTTCACTTACCCACAGAAAGTTCCTGCTAAGGGACACGTTTTTGTTTTATTATTTTAAACAGACACCGAAGTTTCAACCCTGCGCCTTCAGCCGACGGCTGCGCCCCGATGTAGGAACGAGTATACACAACCAAGTAACAACCAACTACGAGGGCTATTCTAATATCAACCACCGATTGGCTGGTAAAAATAAACTGGTTGTTATAGCGACACCGTTCATTGCTTTCATCATTCAGTAGTCTCTTAGCTCACTTGACATCAACCTACAGTCGTGTTTGTTCGGTGGTTCACGAATCGCGAACGAATAAACATGGGCACGGTTATTGATGTTTCCGCTAGCATATATCAACCGGCTCAGTGGCACGGACGCAGTTCGTAATCGCACATACCGCGTTCGAAACACAGCTGAGGGCGATTTGGCAACAGACCGCCTTGCCTTGGTATTTTACAAAATGACATGGGTGCCGGTCGTTCAGAAAGCAATGGCAAACTACTGAACGTAAACTTGACAAGAAATCACAACAGCAAAAAATGCCGGCGTTGACTGCAACGTCCTGTAAAGGATATGCATCTAACAACATATCAGTACAGCTGATTCAAGCAATAATCCGTGGGCTCAGCTGCAAATCCTTCACGTGATTATTATTGGCAAACAGCGAGTGTTAGTGTAATCATTAGGAGACGTTGATAATGCCAGGAGTGCGGACGAGCGAAGGTTTTCGACATCAGCGTTCGTCGTGCGCTAAGAGAGGAAAGATTGGTCACCTATTCCTCTGTGCATTCAGGCCTATGCAACGTGATCGTCTTAACACATCTCTGACACATAGCAGAAAACTGCTTTGAGAATTTTTTGTTTGTTTGTAAATTACCGCCAAGGACGGTTGGAGCGGCTAGTCGCTGGCCAGCGCTTGATGAGCGGCTGGCCGAGTGGCAAGAACGCCGGACTCCCATTCGGGAGACCCGGGTTTGATCCCTCGGTAAGGTGTGGGATTTTTTTTTCTGTCGGGGGCAAAAAGAAAATACTAACCTGCACAGTTCGCGGCGACTGCACTAGCCAGGCGGCCTTAATTCCTCAGGTCTCAAGGACCCCTCTGCCATACACCGCCAGGTACTATGTTGGCAGTAAATGACTGTTGTAACAGTACCGTCAAAGACTTCAGGGTGAGAGCTCACGGTCAGAGGTCGAGGTAAAACTGTTCGAGTCCGGTTTGGTAACTGGTAAAAAAAAAGTAGCTGTATATCCTTTACAGGATGTAGCAGTCAATCCCAGCATTTTTAGTTGTTCAAGTTTCCGGGGCAAGTTTACGTTCAGTAGTTTGACATCGATTTCTGAACGACCGGCACCCATACCAATTTGTAAAAAACCAAAGCAAGGAGGTCTGCTGCCAAATCGCCCGCAGCTGTGTTTCGAACGTGGATATGCGGCATTACGAACTGCGTCTGTAACCCTTCGCCACTGTACTGTAAAGAAACGGGGCTATATTTAAACATCTCTAGAATGGACCCAGCCTCGTAAACTTGGTAAGATTTGCGTTTCTGAATAATATCACGAGACAGAATGAGTGAAAACTTCCATAGCAAGGGGTAGGGGAAGAAAAAGTGAAACTAATTGTTCGGTGGGTCGGTCGGTCATTGTGTCATTATCCCTACCTCGTTCAACCTTATAAGGTAGCAAGTTGCACATCCTGTACGGACGCAGCAGTCAACCGCAGCATTCTTTGACTCTTGACCCTTTGATTCTTGGGTAATTTTACGTTCAGTAGTTTGCCAAAGCCGGTCTGTCTGGCTGTGGGGTTACAACACTTTCTCTCTGTAATCCCGTTTATCACGCAGAGTCTCGTAGCGGAGCGAGAGCTGAGGCGGTTCGACCCCCGCTCGTGACTTGCGGGATACTGAGCCGGCCGCTCAGAAAGCAATGGCAAACTACTGAGCGTAATCTTGCCAAGAGATCAACATACAGCTGAAAGATGCTGGTGTTGACAGCTAAGTCCTGTAAAAGGATATGCTAAAAAATCAGAATCAGTTTGCCATAGCTTTCTGAACGACAGGCACTCATACCTTTTCTTTTTAGTTGTATTTCCCTTACAGGACGTTGCAGTCAACCCCAGCCTTTTTCAGCTGCTGTTGATGTACTAGACAAGATTGCGCTCAGTAGTTTGTCATTGCTTTCTGAGCGACCGGCTCACACACCCCTAAGTTACCGACGCGGCGAGAACCGCTACCAATTCTTGCGCACATCACGTCACTCACGAGAGTATACGGGATTACGGAGAAAGACGCTAACCTCTAGACCAGGGAGACCGGCGCACCCATACCATTTCATAAAAAAACCAACACAGCTGTATTTCGAACGCGGTATGCCGGATTACGAACTGCGGCCGTAACCTATCCACCACGGAGCGAGTTTATAACCTTATAAGAGAATGTATAATTAGGGCCAATAAATAAATATAATGTGAATGCCGAGTCAGATACACGGAACACCACAGTGAATCTTAACATCCGCACACACCAGCGCGCAAGCGTGGATTTATACGCACACCAACGCATATACACGCCCTTGACATTTTCAGACACCAGCGCATGTAATAACATGTGTGCACACACATACGCACCGCACATAGTTTCACACACGGATGTATACACATGTTAACGCGCATCGACGTACTTTTACACATACAACAATTGACACGAGTAAATACCAGCTGACATAATAATAACCAATGAGCGCACGCGCACGCACACACACACACACGCACCGCACATCAGCGCATATCGGAGAGACTGCTTACCTTGCCCTGCATGATCATGCGCACAGTGAGCACCGTGGCCGCAGCAGTCATGGTACCATCCTGTTGGACAACGGCGCCGCTGTTGATGCTGCTGTTGTAGTGGTGATGGTGGTGGTGGAGGTGGTTGGGGCTGCTGTTGATGCTGGGCCCGTTGCTGGTGACGAGAATGCCCGTCTCCGCCATCTCGGGTAGCTCCTGGAGTGTGGAGTAGGTGAGGTGAGGGGCGCGCAGGGCGCTGTAATCACAGCTGGAAAGAAACAACCAACGGTGTGAGTTATTGGGAAGAAAAATATAATAATAATAATAATAATAATAATAATAATAATAGTTTAGTAGTAGTAGTAAAATGATGATGATGACAATAATATTACAGTAACCAATGTCAAAAATAATAATAACAACATAAACAGAAATCGTAGTTAATAATAATAACAATAGTAATAATAATAATAATAATCGATTTTAATAATAAAATTAATATTAACAAACAATAATCCTAAATAATAATAATAACAGTAATCGCAGTTAATAATAATAATAATTATAAATAATAATAATAACAGTAATACAAATAACAACATTAATAACATTAATCGTAAACAATAATAATAATCATAGTAATCGTAAATAATAATACTAATGGTAATAATAACAGCAGTAATGGTAAACAATAATAATAATGACCGCTGTATATAGTAATAACAATAATAATAACAGTAATCGTAAATAATAATAATCATAATAGTAATAATACCAGCTGTCGTAGTTTAGTAGTATTAGTAGTAAAGCCGGCTCAGTGGCGAAGGGTGTTCGAAACACAACTGCGGACAATTTGGCTGCAAGCCACCTTGCGTTGAAGTTTATGAAATGGTATGAGTGTCGGTCGTTCAGAAGGCAATGGCAAACTACTGATTGTAAACTTGCCATGAGATCACAACAGCAAAAATTAAAATGCTAGTGTTGATTGCGACGTCCTGTAAAGGATATGCAACTAACTTTTAGTAGTAGTAATAATAATGATGATGATGACGATAATAATAGTAATAATAACAATAATAATAATGTAAAAACAGAAGCCACAAACAATCGATTGTAACATTTATTGCCAGGCATATTTCGTGTCAGATGCATATCGCAGAATTATATTATATCAAATGGATAAATCATATATTGCCTGAAGAACATAAACATAACTCTCTGATACTGTTTGAATTTTGTTATCCCCACGGTAATCGTAGCGTCACGGTGAAATCCCCCTGTCACCACAACACCGGTTCCAGATGTTTAATTGCTATGGCCTCGGTGCAATAACAGTGTCCATGGTTATTCGTTCGCGATTCGTGAACCACTGAACAAATGTGACTGTTGGTTGATGTGTAGTCAGCTAAATCTACTGAATGATGCAAGCAATGAATGGTATCGCTATGGGAACCGGTTTATATTTTACTAGTCAATCGGTGGTTTTTAGAATAGCCCTCTATTTAAAAAATAAAATAGTTTATTTTCGTTGAATACAGTATATTAAAAGCGATTTCTTCATTAATTTTATGACCGTAATTTAGCATGTGTTGAGAAATAACATAGTTTGGGCTTTTATAGACTGATCAACTCTCTTATCCACCCACACTGGTATATGATCAGCTACTCGATTTGCTGTCTTTCAGTAAGTTGCTTGGCAGTCATACTGAATCTGATAAATACAGCAAGATTTGGTATAGGAGCCAATTATTCTTTCACATATGGAGTAGACACTGGGATATATTATTATTAACTACAGATGGAGTAGATATTTGGATATATTATTTATATTATTATTATCTCAAAGATCGAAGGCCAAGACCAAAATTAGGAGGGTACTGATCAGAGAGTTGCTTTTTGCAGATGATGCTGCAGTTACGACCCACTCTGAGGAAGAATTGCAATGTCTACTATCTGCATTCTCCAATGCTTGTTCTGAATTTGGTTTAACAATTAGCAAAAAGAAGACACAGATTATGTCACAAGGTGCACATGGGGTACCATCAATCTTTATTGACGACGCCGAACTAGAGATGGTAGACCATTTTACATATCTAGGATCAGTGGTAAATAGGAAATTATCCCTAGATCAGGAAATCAACATCCGGATTGGTAAGGCAGCAACAACAATGAACAGGTTAACAAAAAGAGTCTGGGAGAACAGGAAGCTTACTGCAAAAACAAAAGTCCTTGTCTATCAAGCCTGTGTCCTTAGTACTCTTCTTTATGGCAGTGAAACCTGGACAACTTTTTTCATATGCGGTGTCTGAGAAGAATTCTTGGTATTAAGTGGCAAGACAAAATCGCAAATACTGAAGTATTGGAAAGATCAGGTTGTGTGACAGTTTATTCCATGCTCAGTCTTCGTAGACTTAGATGGATAGGACATCTTAGGAGGATGGATGATGGTAGAATACCAAAGGACATCTTTTTTGGTGAATTACAGATGGGTAAGAGATCTCAGGGTCGGCCTCTAGTACGATACAAAGATGTGTGCAAGCGGGACATGGTTGATACAGGCATTGATAATGCACATTGGGAGCAAGTCGCCGCTGAACGTGTTGCTTGGAGGGCAAACATCAGAAATGGAATAAAGTCAAAGTAGAAAATTATTGCAGATAAGTCACACACCGAGCATTTGAGACTGTGGCATAACGCAGCCAACATTATTCATCTTATCAACAAATGCCGCAAAAAGAGGAAACAACATTAAAAGAAATTGACTTCACAAACGCAATTGGAGATTGGGACGTAAAACTTGACATCGAAACTGGAACTGAACAAGTGACAAATGACGTGGATTCTTAGAAGGATTTCATCAGACCAAGCTCGGAAAATCATTGGATGAGAAAACCACCTGACTCGCCTTCGCGCCAGTGCATAATTAACATATATCCCCATTTCATCAGAAATGTTAATCAGCCCGCACTTTTGTCTGAACTCGCTCCATGGACGGATGTGAGAAGATTGTGTGATCAAAAATTCAATGGACAAGGCAAAAGTCTGGATCCGAGGTACGTTTGTTAGCCCTTGATTAGACTAAGAACCCGATGTATCAAGTGTCAAGTAACGTAAACCCATGTTTGTGATGTCAATTGAAATGTATGATTATTAATTAAAACCTCAGAAATGTAAAAATGCTCGACTGTAGATTCTAATGACGCAAAGCCATTCCCGGCCAGAATATTCTCTTCGATGAAACTGCCACCTCTGATATTCTTAAAGATAATTATTAACTTTAAGAAGTGCCTTACACTATTACATTCTATTCTAAACAACTGTGAGAGGTGATGATTCGAAAGCAATCTTGTGCATTTCACCAGAAACATTGTAACAGATGCTATCACGGTCTACAGCTGAAATGACAGTTCGTGTACTAGAACAAGTGCCTTGTTCTAAAACAGACTTATCTATGCCTATTTACAATCTAGAAAGCTGAAAGTGAAATCAATCTTTCCTTTCTCCTTTGTCTATAGAAATAATAGGGTTTGGCGAAATAAATATTTATATTTATGTCAAATTTAATTAGATAAGAGCACTTAGGAACTGCAATACATGAGAAAGTCGTGCTTCGCGGAACACCATCACGCGAAGTGAACTTAACTCATTACTCAACATAACTTAAAACACAACACCACTCATCACCACACAACACAACACTCAACATCACAACAACAACAGGTAATGGAAGAGAGTTATTAGACACAAGAAGAAGAAGTAGTTAATTGGGAAAACACAGAGAATTATTTATACACATTGTGAACACCATTGAGTAGAAGAAATGTTATAAATGTATGTCATTTATTTACATGCATCTTGACACCTTCTCACTCTTGTCATTGTCTCACTGTACACGTTCACTGACCCCAGGTCAAATGAAGATTTACATACAGCAGGAACAAGTTGATCCAAGGCGTACACAGTGTGATAAACTCTGACCACCCCAAATTAACCCAACACTAGCTTAGAGAGAAAAAAAAGAGGGGAGGGGAACTAGTTCCTACTTCAGGAATTTGGATTTCTTCCGACCTACTTCTTATTATTGTATTGGTAGGATTGTATATATTTATGTGAATACTCATCAGTGATCTTGGTGGCTACATACCAACAACCACCCAACACATCAGCAAACTAACCACCTAAATCAGACCTGAGAGAGGGAAGCCGAGAGAGGAGATGAACCACAAGTGAGAGGGAGGATGACTTCGCTATGAGCAGAGCATGGGGAGGCCTTCAGTGGAGCTATACGGGCAGACCTGAAGTGGATCCATCAGTCAATGGACCCTGGCTTACCTAATCCTCCAGTCACCAGGTTACTTTTCTCATAGGTAGAAACCACACCCAATTACAGGAACACTGATATGTTATGGTTGAGACACCACTATCATACTTAATATGTACAACATCAAAATGTTTACTATGTTTTCACACTTGTTGACATTTCATATATTGATGCTTGTTATTGATTGTCTGGGACAATGGTCCAATGTGCAACTGTTCTATTACTTTGTGTAAATCACAATAGAGATGTATGTACTGACCAGAAGGCTCAGGCCAGTCAATAAATGATTAACATGAATTGACCTTCTGTTAATTTGTCAAGTTCAAACCTATCTGTGTCAACAACTTCTTTGTACATCATGTTGTCAAAATCTAATGTGATTGATTGTGTGTTTGATTGTTAAAAGATAAATTAACTCATAATGACTTACTAAAGGGGGAAATAAAAGACTCTATACCTATAAACTGCTCAACATCCATGTTTTCTTCATCTAAATCAGGCTGAGAAAATTCTCCTGACTTTCCTCAGATTTGATAAACTAAAAGGGGGCTCCAGAGCTAAAGAATCATTGGAGAAGGGGCAGATTCCCAATTAGTAAATTACCATTCTTACCAGGGCCATAATCTATATCTCCTAGACAATACTTAACAAAACGAGGCCTGCAGATAACTCAAGGTTCATATTCTGGGGTTATTGAAGATAGAAGAGGATGGGGCTCTACATCTTTTGTTAGAGATGGGGCATGCACTACAGTGATCTCCCACTCCCTTCAAAAATATATGACAGAGACGTAAGATGGTGCATGATGGTGGAAATGACCACGTGTTCACATGCGCCCACTGTGAACGGACATTTACAGCGCAAATTGGCCTTATCAGTCACATGCGCTACCGTCATAGGTAAAAGTTATTATGCCTTTTTAAAGCACAAACTATCGTCTGTCAAGACGGCAAGGTGCCAATTAATATTATTATCTACAGATGGAGTTGATATTGGGATATATTATTATTATCTACAGATGGAGTTGATATTGGGTTATATTATTATTATCTACAGATGGAGTTGATATGGGTTTATATTGCTATATGGAAAATATAAGGAAGAGAAAAATGCATTTATTTGAAAGGAAGAAATGTGTGGAAAAGAGAAATGTGTGAAGAAAAGAAATGTGTGAAGAAGATAATGTGTAAAGAAGAGAAATGTGTGAAGAAGATAAATGTGTGAAGAAGAGAAATGTGTGAAGAAAAACAAGCTGTGTGAAGTGGTAAATGTCCACAACTGAGAAATGTCGTTAGTGAGCTGATATATGAAAGAATGATATACGAATATCAAGAAGGATATCAAGAAAGAGGGATGTCTTGAAGGGACTGTTTATACAGGAGAGGGATTTTCTCGAGAGGGAGGAACGTCTGGCACTGAAATGAGTGAATGAGAATAAATATAGGAGCGGTGTATATCTTGGAGGCAGGTGTATATGTCCGGTGTATATTCTATTTGGTGATGCACATTTGAACACATAGTCGAGAAATTATCTTCTGAGATACTGTATTCATTGCAGAACCTCGCTCCCATAACAACCTTCCGGAAAACTCGATCATAAACAAGATGTCCCACTTCCGATACACCCATCTGGAGTCCATCCGCCATACCATGCATCCATCTTCTCTTTGGCTTTCCTCTTCCTCTCTTCCCAGGCATATACCCCTCCATTATTGTTCTGTCCAAATTTTCATGACGTTTCAAGTGATCATAGTATTTTAATGTTCTTTGTTTTATCGTCTTAGTAGCCAACCTTCTACAATATTCAACTCTTGTCGTATGGATGCATTTGTTGTTTTCAAACATATTCTTAGAACCCGCATATAACATCTATATTCAAAAGCATTTATGCGCTGATCACCTTGCTTAGTAAGTGTCCAGGTCTCACTGTGTACGAGAAGAAACACCAGAAGAGTTACAATATTCATTGTAATGCTTCACTATGGAGCCTCGGTAGCGTAGTGGCTAGACAGGTAGTGCCGACCCAGAGGTCATGAGTTCGATCTGCAACTTGAAGATGTGGGAAATCTGAAAATTGACCCGGGCTCCTAACATGAGTTCCCAGAATGCCTTGGGAAGTAAGGCGGCGGGGTGATACTGAAAGCCGAATAGTCTATACAATTATAGTGCGCCTTAAGATGTGGAAATGGCCCTTTACTTATTAGTGCGCCTCCACTTTCATGTGGACATTTGCGTGTTACAATGTGGACATGAGAATGAGAAGATGCTGGAGCCAGATGACATACACCGTGAGAAAACACGAGAAAAGTAAAAAAAATGGGGGGGGGGGGGGAATTTAAAAAAAAACTGCCACCTGCTGCATGTAATACCTTGCGGTATAGGACCTGGTGGGGAGGGGGAGTGTGTCTTGAGCCTGAGTAAGTAAGACCGTCTGGCTAGTGCAGTCGATTCGAACTGTGCTGGTTAGGGTTTTCTTTTTGATCCAAACAGAAAAAAATCTACACCTTAACCGAATATTCGAACCCAGGTCTCCCAAAGGAGAACCCTGCATTCTAGCCACTCGACATTATTATTATTATTATTATTATTATTATTATTATTATTATTATTATTATTATTATTATTATTATATTAGAATAGTAATATAATCAAAACAATGTTTTCCCTTTGGTTACGAAGACACAAACAACAAATTGCACCATTTACTGACTGGCATATTTCGCGCATCTCGCCAGATACATACTGCAGAAATCACATAACATAAACTAAAGTAACTAGATAAATCCTTCAAGCTTAAATATGCAGTATACACATTCACACATTAATGTGAATTGCCTACCACTGTAATTTTAAATTATCTTGTCTTCTGTTTACACAAAGTTGGTTTCTGCAAATTAATGGCGATTGCTTCTGCCAGTTTTAAATTGCGACCAGTGTGTGTGTTAAACAAAACATGAAGCGCATTGTCCCTGGCAATCTCGTGGCCGCTTTCTGAAATGTGCCGTTCAATCGATGGAGTAGACGGTATGTGGTGTGTTGGCTTGGCCAGGTTCCCGAAGTCCCTGTGTATTCTTCTGTCAATCCTTTTAAGTATGTTTTTACCACCTTGATATTAATTACTATTTCTAACGCTGATCTTTCCAGTTGTCACAATGACAGTGTTCTCCAATACCTCATGATCTACTTTCATTAGCCTCTACCTGGCAATCATTTTTAATTACTTGGAGGGAGTCCAAGAAATTCGCAACATTCATCTCATAAACCACATCACCATTGCTTCCAAGCTCTTCCTAATTTGTTTATTTGCATTCCAAAATGCATTGCGGTACAGCAGAACCTATACGATATCAAATTTCAGTATTCTCTTTCTGACATTCAGTGAAAGTGACTTATTACATATGCTACTTTTTTATCTTCTGGAATGCAACTTTTGCTTGGTATTTCATCTATGCCTCTGTCCTGTATCTTCTATCTAATGTTATACTATCCCACAAATATTTGAATTTATTGATGTGGTTTAACATTTTCCCTTCTATTGTAACATCACATTTTGATGCTAGCGTTTTCTTTGATATAAAAATTGCTTCTGTGTCTTGATAATCAAGGATAGTCCTTTTCTTGCACTGCCTATCTCTGTCATGTCGTAAAGTTGAAGCAGATCTTTCGCATAGTCATTAATACTGTGTTATATACATAAATCAGAATGTTCATATTATAAGGTCCAACTCCAACTCTTGGCCTATGTAGATAATAGACGGGTATGTAAATTCCCAGTCAGGTCTTAGTCAGATATGGCTGAGCTACCGTATGACAGTAGACGGTACAACTTGCTTTCTGTTAGCGCCGAATGTTGAGCGGTGCTCTCCAAACCCGACACGCCACATTGTGCCAACGGCTTCGGCAGAGGTGCGCAAATGGGAGGGTACAAGCCTTATCCTGGTGCAAGGAAATGCAGCCTAAAGAATAAATGTCAAGGCTGGGCAGGCCAAGCTCTAAGCCTTGGTCGGCAACTGGTTTAGAGTGGAAGCTCCGACAAGTCGACAGTTAGAGTACTTTGCTGATCCAGCAGCTTCTGCAGTTTGTCTTGTTCCAGATGTATTGGTGTTACCTTTCCTCTGGAGTAAACTAGGCAGGCAGAGAAAATGGATAATGCAGCATGAGCAACACATGGTCTCTAAATTCAGCCCAGGCTTTGTGCTATGGGGAGGTATAACCCCACGTTGCAAACTTTCGTCTGTTAAGACGGCCAGGTGCCAATCAGTCAGTACAACTAGAAATTGTTTTCTCTGGAACCAACTGGACACGTGAAATAAGAGGAGGCATAACAACACACTGAGAAGAGAATTAGATAGACAAGGAGGAGCCTGCAGGAGGTAACAAAAAGAGGGGGGATTGGAGGGAGTTGGATGAGGTTCTTTACCCAATGAGGGATAAGAGACGAGCGATGAAGAAACAATCACAGCTAACTCCGAAGTGTCTGCATTAAAGTGTCTGCCTTGATGTGTCTGCCTTGAAGTGTCAGCCTTACAGTGTCTGCCTTGAAGTGCCTGCCTTGAAGTGCCTGCCTTGAAGTGTCAGCCTTACAGTGTCTACCTTAAAGTGTCTGCCTTGAAGTGTCTGCCTACAAGTGTATGCCTTGAAGTGTCAGCCTTACAGTGTCTGCCATGAAGTGTCTGCCTTGTACATATTTTTACAAAACTATCATCGCCTCTTTGACTGTTCAGTTCTCACGGATAGTAGGGACTCGTCACTTCCACTAATGCTAGGTAACAGGAACACTTGATATGGTACAACACATGAAATATGAAACCAAGAAACAACATTATTGCACTAAGGACATTCTCACACATGATCAGACTTCTTCTCCATCTTCTTCAGTAGCCAACAAAGAGTTCCTATTATTATGATACTAGCGGCGGCCTGAATGAATGTCCGCCTGCATTTGTCTCTTCAGTGGTTTAAAGTCGACAAGGTCGACTTCATTGCACCGGGTTTTTATCCCATATGGCTCAGTCTCTTTCCGCAGCGCGGAAAGAGTCGCACAAAGCTCGAAATCCGTAGCTTCAGCAACGATTCCCAGAAGTCTCCGAAAAAATGCACTCGTGAACCGAAGGACGCGGCCCGGAATACAACCCACAACAGTTGGAGCCGAGCCCGAGTCAGGAAGCTTGACCACTTCGCCACGGAGACTCCCTGTCTCTTCAGTAGAGTATCGTCTACGCCTACTGCCTCACGCCCCGCTGAATAAGCCTCTCCAAAAATGGGTCCTCCTATGATCCACTCGATCCTAGAGATCCTCCACCACCTCACGTTTTACCATAATCTATCTCGCCGCCTAAAAGGGGATTAGCATTCAGTCCATCATCCTGTTCATTTCCCGCAAACCCGCATTCCCCCAGACTGAAAACCCACTCGCGCTCTTGGCATCCCTCTTTTCGAGCGATGCAAGCCACTCCACGCAAAACAACACACCGGCTGATGAACAAGGTACTAGGCCAGAGAAGAAATACCAAGCGCTGCTGGAACCAGAGCAACAACTTATGATGACGCATACTTAAGAATTAATAGGTGGAATAGGATATAGATGGGAAATCAGCTGGGGACCTTTGGTGCAAATGCGTTAGTGATGCTCTTTGATCCGTGCTGTTTCCCAGCAAGAGGGGTATTTGTAATCTAATTAATTATTGAGCGAATCTAAATGAAATCTGCTCGCTGATTCCAAGATTTACGGCAAGGACGTGACGCACACTGAACCGATTAACTCTATATCTTATTCAGTCCAGGTCGCGCCGTCTTCACAGGAAAAGTCCGCGGAGTTATTCCTTGGTATTCCTTGTCTTACCTGGATGGTGTGGTTTAACATCACCACCATCATCAATATCATCACATTTACCAGCACCGTACCAATATCGACACCAGCATTATTACCGCTGTCCTCATCAGAAATTTCATGACCAACACAAAAAACATAATCACCATCACAATCATCAACATCACCATGATCATCACCATCATCATCACCACCATCATCAACATTACAAACACCATCAATATCATTGGTATCATTATCATCATTTTCACCACCATCATCATCGCCACTATCACCACCATCATCATCACCACCATCATCATCATCATAACCACCACCACCATTATCATCCTTATAATTATCATTTTTATCACATGACATCGTCGTCATCATCATCATTAACATTATCATCCTCACCACCACCACCATCATCATGAGTACCATAATTATCATCATCCATTGTCACTTTCACATAATTAATCTGTTTTTGCCTGCATCTTCACAACAAACTCAGACATACGTCTTCTGGTCCATCGCCTGATGCATCTACTCGTATGTAACGCTGTTTTTCTTTTGCTCGTTTGCCCTTCATTAGTCCCCACAATACATATTTAAAGCATCTTATATAATACGTTCCTCTCATTAAATGTTAGAGAGTCATCATCCTCTTACGCCATACCAATAAGCATGAGCAGACATGGTTCAACATTTCACAAGTTTAGAACAACCCCCACCCTCCCCCGATCAGGGTTACATACCCCCAAGTTCTTGGAGTGGAATTGTGTGGCCATGGTGGAAGATTGTTGATTTGCGTTTGTTGGATGGTTGTAAGAAGGTTGGATCTATAGTGATTTGCATGGATCATCATCATCCCAATCTGAACAATTCATAGATAGGGGTCAATGGACGTTAAAGTGGGGCGTCTGGTGTGTGGGGGGAAGCACCAGAAGTATGGACGTCATCTGGATGTTCCAGGCCTTTTCTCCAGCGGGTCGGCAATACTAGAGCGACGGGTTATTTCTTGCATCATTATTCATGCGACTATGAAATACTTTTATAAGAATCATCGTCGGACCTACGGAGTTTCTGCTCTTTGGTCAGAGGAAAAAGACTAGGGGATAGCAAGAGAAGGAGGCTGAGAGATACGATAACCGCGGTCAGAAGAGTAGGCTACTGGAACTGCCGTAGTGCCAGGCAGATAGAGCCGGTACCGGAGTCACCGTGGCGAAGTGATCAAGCCGTTTGCCTCGCGCTCCGAAGGTTGTGAGTTCAATTACAGGCTACATCTTCTTCTTCTTCTTCTTCGTTCATCCGGAGTTTTTTTTTTCGGATGTGATTGCGTTGTGCCTGTTTACAGCAGAGCTGCGTTCTTGCGCCGTTAGGCCGACACATCCGACTTCTGCGGGCATTTGTTGACCGGGTTAACCTTCCCGGCAGGCTACATCTTTGGCTTCACGAGTGCATTTTTCTCGGAGACTCATGGGGGTCGCCGCTGGAGCTACGGAGTTCGTGCTTTGTGTATCGCTTACTGCAGGCCGTCCTGTGGAAAGAGACTCAGCCATAAGGGATAAACCCGGTGCAATGAAGTCGATTCTGCGAATTTTAAAGACTTTTTTGTAAAGACAGGGCCGGTACTCAAAAATGTAAAGGTAGGATATTGGAACTGCTGAAGTGCCTGTCTGAGAGGGCCGGTATTGAAACATGTAAGGGTAGGTTGTTGGAACTGCCGTAGTACCCGGCAGAAAGGGCCGATACTAGAAAAAGTAGATTACCGGTCTACAATGGTGTCTTGCTTTAGGAACTAAATATTAATAACTCTCGGCGCCCTGGATTTGTCAGTTACATAAGCCCTTGTGACCAGGGAAGACATGGACGAGGTCTGTTGGTCAAGCAGGGAGTGAGACAAGCGGTGCTGGACGTGAGCATGTGGAATGATCCGGCAAGAGAGGCCCAGTGGATGGTTGGCGGTCTCCGATGGAACATTACAAATGTATATGCAGCGGTGCAGCCTGCTGCCACTAAGGAGAATTGGGACAGGCTCAAGGAACTGGAGGAAATCCCAAGTGGCAGGCTTCTCATCTGTGGGGATTTTAACGCTTGGAGCAGGGAATGGAACTATACAGGGGAAAGTCGAAAGGTATTAAGATCCGGGCATTTGAAGCCACAAGAGCTAAATGGGATAAATCCAAGAGTGAGTTGCCAGGGGATAAGACTTTGGGGGAGATTCTTGAAACTATATAGACTCATCTCATCTCATCATGTTCCTCTTGTACCTTGCGGTGTCAAGGTGAAGTATAAACATCGTGAGAGTGCCCGCTTATGGGCTTCATATATCGATATTCCCATGGACTCTGCTATTCCCTCCGTCCAACGTTTACGTGGTCGGCCTCTTCCTCTGTTTCCATCTGGTCTGCACATCATTGCTTGTTGTGGTATACTGTTGACTGGTAGCCTACTTGCATGGCCAAACCATTTGACTTGCTGCTTTCTAATAAAATCTAGTGCTGCTTTAACCCCCACTTTAGTCCTGATTTCTTCATTTCTGATCTTATCTCTTCTTGATACGTTGAGTATTCTTCTCAGGAACCTCATTTCTGTTGTTGTGATTTTTCTTTTCTCTTTTTCTGTCATTGTCCAGGTTTGGCATTGGTAGTATTGAGTTGGTAGGAAGATTGTGTTGTAAAGTGCTTTCTTAGTAGTTATTACATGTTTGTTCTTTAGTATTGGTGCCATTTGTCCAATGAATTGATTTGCCTTATTGCATCTATTTTCGATCTCGTCTTCTGATCTGCCATTTGATGATATTATACTTCCTAGGTACTTGAAACTCTTTACTTGTTTCAAGGGATGTTCGTTTAGGTGAATTGTTGTTGTTTGTTATTCTTTAGTTATAGTCATTACCTCTGTTTTGCTTGTGCTAATTTTCATGTTATGTTCCCTACACATTTCGTTTAGACTATTCATGTGGTCTTGTAATTCAGCTTCTGACTTTGCTATTAGTGCTTGGTCGTCCGCAAACAGGAGTTCTCTAATGGTTAAGTTTGCAGATGGTTCTTCTTCTGTGTTCTCGTCATGTGGTATTCTTGCTATCTCTGCTTGGCTAGTTTCTTTACATATGTTGTCTATATATGTTATGAACAAGAGAGGGGACAGGACATAACCTTGTCGTACTCCAGATCTTATGGTGAAGGGTTCTGAGTGTTCTCCAGTTGCTCTCACCATGCATTCACTGTTGTTGTATAAACTTCTACATAGGTTTGTTAGATGTGAACTCACTCCATATTGTTTAAGGATTTCCCACAGTTTGTTTCTATCTTCTCTGTCGAATGCCTTTTCTTGGTCGACAAAGGCTAAGTAGAGTGTTTCATTGAATTCGATTGATTTTTCTATAAGTTGTCTAAGAGCAAAAATGGCATCTGTGCATCCTTTGCTTTTCCTAAATCCAAGTTGTGTTTCGCTTAGCTGGGGCTCTAAAGTAGTTCGTAATCTTTTTTCATTGCAAAATATTTTCTCAGTATGACTCAACAGTGAAATGCCTCTGTATTATGTGCAGTCTCTTTTGCTGCCTTTGTTTTTCCAAATTGGGATAATTATGGCGTTTCCCCAGTCTCGTGGTGTCTAACTATATAGACCAATGCGTATAAAAGATGTCTGTGACGTCAACTGTCTGTTTGTCAACTGGCATGTCTGTCAACTGGCATGTCTGTCATCTTATGTATCTGTCACCTTACATGTCTGTCACCTTACATATCTGTCACCTTACATATCTATCACCTTACATGTCTGTCACCTTACATATCTGTCATCTTACATATCTGTCACCTTACATATCTGTCACATTACATGTCTGTCACCTTACATATCTGTCACCTTACATATCTGTTACCTTACATATCTGTCACCTTACATATCTGTCACCTTACATGTCTGTCACCTTACATATCTGTCACCTTACATATCTGTCACCTTAAATATCTGTCACCTTACATATCTGTCACCTCACATATCTGTCACCTCACATGTCTGTCACCTTACATATCTGTCACCATACATATCTGTCACCTTACATATCTGTCACCTTACATATCTGTCACCTTACATATCTGTCACCTTACATTTCTGTCACCATACATATCTGTCACCTTACATATCTGTCACCTTACATATCTGTCACCTTACATATCTGTCACCTTACATATCTGTCACCTAACATATCTGTTACCATACATGTCTGCTCCCGTACATGTCTGGCAACTTACGTATCTGTAAACTTACAAACGATCTTCTCTCTATTCTATCTGTACATAGGCACACGTATTCACAAGCATGCATACTGAGCGACTCAGTGAACATGCTCAAGATGTCCCAGATTGGCCTCATACGACATGTGTGGCTCGACATAATGAGCATGTCACAATTAGACTTCAGGAGTAAAAGGCAATGAGCTAGCCGAGGGAAGAGCAATGGATGGGCCAGACATCATCAACGACATAAGAGAAGCTGGGTGCACAGATGGATGTAAGTTAACCTGGGAGTCTGCTTCCTTGTCTTGAGTGAGGGAGATGGGAGTGAAGCGGTGAAGCCGCCAGACATGAATATTTTGTCGAGAGCACAAGACCTTTGATTAAACACACAGAACTGGTGCGATCAGTCGACATACACTGGCGGTGATGTTAAGGAGGATGTGGGAAAACATATGGGCCTGTCCAGATTGGGAGGATGATGATGATCCATACTAATCACTACAGATCCAACCTTCTTACAACAAACGCAAACCAACAATATGCCATCCCAATATCCAAAATTGATGTCAAAAACATCCTTTGCATACAGGACAACACTCCTCAGTAACACCTCGGGCACATATTTGTTAAAAATGGTCGAATTATGTTGCCATAGCAGAAATAACATTCTTACACTAAATCTAAGCGCTTTACAGCTATACACACATACACACACCATACGCGAACACGCACACATACGCACACACCCACAATCACACACACACAAACCACCCACACACAACCACACTTACACCCATACACGCACACACACACACACTCAAACTCACACAGACCCGCTCACACCCAAGCATACCCACATGCACACACCCACACATACACACTCACCCACATAGACACACACACACATCCACATACACTCTCCCACACCCACACACTCACCCACACACACAAGCACACATACACACGCACACAACCACACACACACAACCACACAGACACACACACCCACCACATACACACATCCACACACACGCACACTCTCACACACGCAGACACTCATACACTCACACAGTCACACACGCACACTCACCCACGCATGGATACAATATACTAAACTAACTACCAAAAATTATCTTAATAAGGTGCAAAATAACTCACACTATGCATGAAAGCCACATTACGATTCACAATAATTAGCGAAGAAGGTACTAATGAAATACCACAACATTGTCTAGCTGCTTAACGTCTCCCACTCACCCCCACCAACACATACACACACAAACACACACACACACACACGCGCGCGCACACACACACACACAAACCCGCTAATCCACACAAACACCTACACTCACCTAAACTTCTTTAAAAAAATATTAAATTGTCAATCCTGATCACAATGTATTTCCATAGCAATCTCATATTACATTAAGAAAACAACCCCCTCCTAATATGCCTGCTTTCAATAATAATAAAACATGACCACAATAGATCACCATAGTAACTTACCCGTTGCCTGCTGGGAGATAAATAAGGTTGTCGTGCGAAAACCTCATTTCGCGCGGGAAAATCCACATGCAATATTTGTTGTTTAGTTTTCTGTAATTCACACGACGCAACTCTGCTTCCACGATATTACAACAACCAGGCACACACAACTGTTCACTGTTTTGGAAAACAAAACACGGACTACGTCTGCTGATCCCTTGCTCTGCCGATCTTATCTGGGATGACAACGGGCATTCTTCCAGAAGATGCAGAAGTGAACATTCGACATTTTGTTGGGGTGTTTTCGTTGATAGAATCCTTCACACATTCGCTAGGTAATTGTGATTTAAAGGTCTGGGGGAAGCATGTGTGGGTGGTGAAAGATGCACAAGATAATCAATAATTTAACGTTATTTTTGAAAGAAGTCAAAAGCGCATTTAAAATATCAGTATGAATGTAGATTGTAAAATTGGATAAATTTGTCTGCATGTCTTGTTGAGCAGATAGGATGAACAGAAAAAATTTGCAGATAGAATAGATATAAGGTCGTGTGTACAGAAGGAATAGACAGAACATCATGAATATAGACAGAATATACAGAAGACAGTATGTGGAGATAGAATAGACAAAAGATAGTATGTATAGATAGAATAGACAGAAATCGTGTGTAGAGACAAAATAGACAGAAGATCGTATGTACGGACAGAATAGACAGAAGACTGAATGTAAGGACATAATAGACAGAAAAATGTATGCACAGAAAGAATAGACAAAAGACCGTATGTACGAACAGAATAAATAGAAGACCGTATGTACAGACAGACTAGACAGAAGATGTATGTGCAGATAGAAAAGACAAAAGACCGCATGTGCCGATAGACTAAAAAGAAGATCATATGTACAGACGCAATATTAAGAAAACATACATATACAATGGAAAGAGGATAATGTCTAAAGATAGAATAGAAAGAAGACAGTATGTACAGACAGAATGGAAAAAAGACAATATGTACAGATAGAATGGAAAGAAGACAGTATGTACACATAAAATGTAAAGAAGAAAGTATGTACAGATAGAATGGAAAGAAGACAGTATGTACACACAGAATGAAAAGAAGGCAGTATGTACAGATAGAATGGAAAAAAGACAGTATATACAGATAGAATGGAAAGAAAGTCGTGTGAAAGACACAATTGATAAAACAACGAATGTACAAATACAGCAGACAACAGACCTACCTACTATACCCAGTAAAAAAATGAACTAAAGATGCTAGACACAAACACAATAAACTAAAGATCTTATGTATCTATGTAACAAACAGAAATAAAAAAACCAAAAGACGCTGTTAACACATCTTGGGCTGTAATGGGCGTTGGATGCTAGTCCCATAAATGGGAATGGCCAAAGGGAAACTCGATGGGTAATGAGTTAACATTTACGCTGGTCGCCTTTATTGCCCAAACATTTCCCGGTACCATTTTTTTTGTCCGGGTTGATCTGGAAGCTAAGATCAGTTTTAACAATCTATCTCAACGTGAATTCAACCTCATGACCATCATCGGGTCATTAGAAAGCAGCAGGTGAAACGGTTTGGCCATATAGCTAGGCTACCAACTGACAGTATGCCATAACAAGCAATGATGTACAGACTAAATGGAAGCAGAAGATGAGGCCGACCATGTAAACGATGGACAGATGGAATAACAGAGTCCATGGGAATCTCGATACATGAAGCCCATAAACGGGCACTCTCCCACTGTTTATGCTTCGCCTCGACATCGCAAGGTACAGGAGGGATGAGATGAGATGAGATGATGCCGGTGTTGTGTGAAACGAGCAGGTGGACAGACTGACTGGGTATGCAAGTTGGCTGGTGTATGGCCGCATATGTCACGGCCATTTGGGATCATGTGACTAGCGTGGAGGCACAGATAAATCACCAGAGTCCATGGGAATATCCAGATATGAAGCCTAAAACAACGCGCACTCTCCCGCTGTTTATGCTTCACCTCGACACTGCGAGGGACAAGGCGAAATGATGACGATGAACACCGGATCGGTAGGGCAGCGTATGTACTATGTAAAGGGCTAGAATTGTACGTGCACATATACTGGACTAGCAATCACAGCATAACTGCAGATATAACGGAGACAATTACAGTCTGTATGCTAGATTATTGTCTTCTTAAAGTCGGCGTCTCGACTTATGGGTTAGTGAACGCTGTGTATTAATCAAGGATGAGAGACACTACACGGTGTGACAGACCCAGATCATGGGTTTCTGAGTATCCACTGGGATATGTGGACACCTCTGCAGCTGAGCTGAGCAGAGCATGCACACATTTCTCCTGACAGAAATGGTTATAAAAAGCAAAGGTGCAAGACTCCAATGGGATGTGGAAGATAAGAGAAAACCACAACATTATCTTCCCAAGCAATCATGCCAAGTCACATTTCGATACCAGGAGATCGAGATCTGTGGAGATTTCCATGAATGCTTACACCAGTTGTCAGGGCACCTGATGATGGGGACCTGGGCTAACAGGTCAACCGTAACCTAAACTTGAGTATCATGGACATTTTCTGAGCAGTGAAGGTGGTCGGGGGGATATAGACCACCTGATCCTTCGAGTAGTCATTGGTACAGGGTGTATTTTTAATGACTGTATTGTTTGAAAATATTGCCGGCCCAAGTTTTGTATTTACCTATTATGTTGCATGAACTTTACAGAGGGTGAATACAAAACTTGGACCGGCAATATTTTCAAACATTGCACAGTCATTAAAAATACAGCCTATATAAAAGTAGAGGTTGGTAACATACACACAATAAACCTCAAATTGTGGAAAATAATTCTTAACTGTTTTAAACACTATTTTTGTCTTAGCTTAAGGACAAACTACGTACGTCTGAATACAAAACGGGAAAAACAAACTACACAAACAACGCAAAAATATAAACAAAAGCAAAGTTAAGTTTCACGCCGAAGTGGGATCAAGTCTACTTTTTCTAGATTAACAACTTTCCTCAGCTAGCAAAAAATAATTCAACAATTAGATTGTCGAATCTAAAACAAGACATGCAAGGCTTTCGCGAATTCGGGAATAATCCCTTTATTTTTGTCATTCCCCACTTTGTCATAACAACGAGCTATCTACCAGGGTTGCACCAAACCTGCGGCCTAGTGCATTCTAGCCAGGTAATACTCGATATAGATTTACTGAGCCAGTTAATACTCGATATAGATTTACTGAGTATTAAACTATAATGATTTACTGAACGATGTAATATGTTGATTTATTGAAACAAGTTAAACATTATATTGATTTACTGAGCCACATAATACACGATATTAAATTACTGAGATAAGTAATGCACTATAATGATTTACTGACTTTAGTAATACGCTGTGTAAATTAGTAATGCAAATAATTGGTTTAAATAAGGCTTATCGGTTTAATGAGCCAAGAAATGCACTTTCCTATTACTGGGCCAAGAAATGCACTTTCCTGTTTTCCAGTTACTGAGGCAAGTAAGACACTTTACTAAGTTACTTAACCAAGTAATGCATTGTATTGGCTTACGTTATGCGCTGTATTGATTTACTGAGCCAAGACTTTACAAAGTTACTGATGCAAGTAAACTACCATTGTGATTACTGAGTCAGGTGAGAAAGACTGATTTTGCAGGATCTTCAAAATTTAGTAGATGCGGTTGTTGCACACAGTAAACAACTAGGGTTAGAATTGAATTGTAAGAAGACACTGATTATGGTTGTCACTGGGAAGGAAGAAATAATACAATGTAATATACAAGTAAATTAGCATATTCTTAAACAAGTTAATCGGTACAGCTATCTCGGAAAAGTCATAACATCTGATGGGAGATGCCTTGAAGAGATTAGAACAAGAATTGCCTTGGCGAAGGTAGCCTTTTGCAAGATGAAAAACATACTGACCAATAAAATGATATCAATTGAAACGAGAAAAAGAGTGCTGAAGTGCTACAAAGAACCTGTACTTTTGTATGGATGTGAAGCGTGGACAATGAGCAGACAGGCTGAAAAATATCCGATGGCTGTGGAAATATGGTTTCTAATGAAAATGCAAAGAATACCATGGATAGACAGAAAAACCAATGAACAAATCCTACAAGAAACAAATGAAGATCGTAAACTGATTAGAGACATTAGACGTAGACAGTCAACATTTTTTGGGCATGTTATGAGAATAAATGAATTGGAGAACTTGGTGACAACTGGCAAGATCGAAGGGAGAAGACCATAGGGAAGACCAAGAATTAAATACCTGGATGGCTTGGCAGCATGGCATGGTCGAGACAGAAACACGGAGCTGATCCACGACTCTGGTGATCGAGTGAGATGGCAAAACATGACCGCCCACGCTTATCGGCATGGCACATGATGGATGATGGATGAGAAAGACACTTCAACGAGTGGTCATCTCTGAATGAACAGGTAGTAGGCGGATTTTTAACTTAAATATAGAATAACACAAGAAAGGGCAAGACAAGCTTTTCTCACAACGAAGATTATTCTCTATAGTTTATCCTTGTAAATCGGGGTGAGAATGGGGAGTTCTTAAGAGATATATTGAGCCAATCATAATTTCGGAAGGCGAATCATGGACATACAAAGATAGAATATGACCATTAAAAGAACGGAAACATACACATACCTGGGTACAATCTTCAACTGCTCCAACATCATAAGGGAAGAAATACAAACTAGAATCAATTCTGGAAATAAGATATACTATGCACTACAACATCTACTAAAATCAAATGCGCTATCTCGTAACACCAAGATCACAATATACAAAACACTGATCAGACCAGTTGTGCTGTATGGTTCTCCGAGATTATTATTAGTCTATTAGCCTTCATGATACCAGTGATTAACGGGGACTTAAACAGATCATAAATGTCTTTGTTACTTCTTCTTTTCCACTCTCCACTTTGTGTATCCCTAATGGGCCCAAAGATGCGTCTTAAGACTTTGTTCTCAAAGGTTTGTAACAAGGCTTCGTCTCCTTTCGTTGTACTCCAGGTTTCAGAGCCATACAGCACAACTGGTCTAATCAGTGTTTTGTATAATTGTTATCTTGGTGTTACGAGATAGCGCATTTGATTTTAGCAGATGTTGTAGTGCATAGTATATCTTATTTCCAGAGTTAATTCTAGCTTGTATTTCTTCTCTTATTATGTTGGAGCAGTTGAAGATTGTACCCAGGTATTTGTATGTTTCCGTTCTTGTAATGGTCATATTATCTATTTGTATGTGGCCAGAGTTTTTAGCCGTTCCTTCTCTTGAAATTACCATATATTCTGTCTTATCTTGGTTGATAACCAGCCCCATTTGTTGAGCTTTTTCCTTTAAGTGAGTCAATATTTCCAATGTCTTTTGTTCATTTTCCCCTATAATATATATATATATATATATATATATATATATATATATATATATATATATATATATATATATATATATATATATATATATATATATATATATATATATATAATCTGCATAACCAAGCAGTGTGGATGTTCCTCCAATAGCACATTCATCCTTTAACTTCCTTACAACTTTCTCTAGAACCAGATTGTAAAGGAGCGGCGATAGTGCATCACCCTATTTCAAGCCAGATGTTATTTGGAAAGAGTCTGATTTCCTGCCTTTATATGTTACTATGTTATAAGTATCTTCCATGCATAGTCTGGTCATGTTGATTAACTTCCTTGGTGTTCCAAATTCCTGCATAGCATTCCATAGACTATTCCTATGGACACTATCATAAGCCTTTTTAAAATCCACACAAATTAAATTAAACTAAATTGAATTTAAATAAATTAAATTAAATTGAATTGAATTATAATAAACCAAATTAAAGTAAACTAACCTAAATCAAACACAAATAAACCAAACCAAAGCAAAGTCAACCAAAGGAAACAAAACTAATCAATCCAAACCAGGGAACTGAGTGGTCTCGAGGTATGGTGTCCGTCTCGAGTGCTGGAGGTCCCGGGTTCAAGCCCCGGAGAGGGGGCGGGATTTTTTCACGTGGACTTCTAGTAACAAAATTTCCTCTGGTCTCTGGGTAGCGCACGTAAAAAATCCCTTGGCAGTTGGAAATCGAAAAAGAGTAGCATAACGACGCTGCCCGGGCAAAATTCGAGTTAAAAATCTACCCAAAGTATTTCAGGATCCTCGCAGGCGTTACGGAGTTCGCACACTGAGCTGCGATTCTCCAGACTCAGGCTTGAGTTAGGAGTAGCACGGAGCACTTATGGGTTACACGTATGTTCCGTGATGTTGATCCGTCAACTAAAACTAAACTAAATCCAAACCAAACAAAACAAAATCAAACAAAATAAAACTAAACAAAACCAAATTAAATCAAACTAAACTAAATAAAAGCAAACTAAACTAAACTAAACTAAACACATCTAAATTAAATTAAACCAAAGCAAATTAAACTAAACCAAAGCAAATTAAAATAAACCAAACTAAATCTAACTAAACTAAACTTAATTAAACCGAACTAAACTAGACCAAACTAAACCAAGGAACACTAAATTAAACTAAATCAAATGAAACACGCTTTGTAATGTATACTTAATTTCCTTTAGAGAAAAATGTGATTTTAACAGCAAAATAAATACACATTTTCTGGTGAGGAATGAAACACGAATTCAGCATTGAATATAAGGTTTTACACACGGCTGAAGAATGAGTAATGTCATGGCGAAAACACTGGAGGCAGTGGAGAAAAGGATCCGAATATAACACACAGAATGGTGTGAACAGAAGAGAGAACAGACGCCGAGGTATGGAGAACTGAAGGTGTTGCAAGTTACAAGGAACAGACTAAAGAAATTTAGTGGGTATGTCAAGAAAAGAGGTGGGAGAAATGAGTCTTATGTGGGGGGAATATTAGGCAAAAAGGCAGAAGCGGCAGATAGGGAGAGAGACAGTGTGTGTGTGTGTGTGTGTGTGTGTGTGTGTGAGAGAGAGAGCGAGAGAGAGAGAGAGAGAGAGAGAGAGAGAGAGAGAGGGGGGGGGGGGGAGAGGCAGACAAAAGAGAGATCCGCATTGAAAGTTGAAATAATTAGAAAAAGAAATAATATAAATGATGAAACATCATCAACATATCAGATGATGGAGAAGACCGGGGAATCATGATCGCCGATGTCTCTTCCAAGTTAGGTACCTGAAGAGGACGGAGTAGAAGAAGAAGAAGAAGAAGAAGAAGAGGAAGAAAGAGGAGTAGCAGGTGAAGGGGGAGGAGTAAGAAGAAGAAGAGAAGAGGCAAGAGAAATAAGAGGCGGAAGAGAACGAGAAGAAGAAAAAAAGAAGAAGAAAAGAAAAAAAAAGAATCAGAAGAAGAGGAGTGGAGGAGGAGGAGGAGGAGGAGGAAGAGTAAGAGGAGGAGGAGGAAGAAGAAGAAGAAGAAGAAGAAGAAGAAGAAGAAGAAGAAGAAGAAGAAGAAGAAGAGGAAGAAGAAGAAGAAGAAGAAGCGGAAGCAGAAGTGGAAGCGAAGGCTGAGAAGGAAGAAGAAGAAGAAGAAGAAGAAGAAGAAGAAGAAGAAGAAGAAGAAGAAGAAGAAGAATAAGCATTATTCAAGGCATGACGCGTGCTGCACAGCACACAATAGCTTAATAATGTCCAGCGAAGTGATATGACACAGCGGACTAAACGGTTCCGGCACATTATTATAATTTCACATCACATCGGTAAAATAAAATCACACACTAGCAACACACAGCGGCTGGAAACATACAGCGAAACAAACAAGCCTGTGGAAATCACACCCACGTGTGAATACGTGAAATTAATTAAACACTACTTGAATTAAAACGAAGTAGACAACATCTACAGCAGGTTGATATATTAAGTACGGTTTTGCACTACTGGCGAATTCTGCGACCTAGTCCAATGCCTGGTCGGGTTCGAAATAAGCAACACAGCCCGAGACGTTGAGCATGTGAAGAAAAGAGAAACAAGAGCTCACTCGTACACACGCGACAGAGCCTGGCCGTATCAGCAAGGTAGAGAGAGAGGAAGAGAGAGAGAGGGAGGGAGCGAGAGAGATGACGAGCAGACGGTTTCTTTCCGAGGCGCACACGCTGGCGTTGACTTTTTAAGTGTGAGGTCGGAATTTCTCGGGCGCTGTCGCGCGTACTGGATTTATCGACCAGGGAGAAGATTTACCGTGTCTTAAGGGGGTGCTAGGGATGCAGGAGGGGGCAATGTGAGATGCGATTGGGGGGATGGGAAGAGGTGATTTACTGGCGGTTGTATGCACCGCCTGATGTGCAACAATTAAGATTGAAATTGACGGAGCGGTAATTTGTTCTGTAGAGCTGGACTAACAACACGTGTGCCAAGTTCTTGATCTCAATAATAATAATAATAATAATAATAATAATAATAATAATAATAATAATAATAATAATAAGTTAGTTAGTTAGTCTTTCCTCTTGAGTCCAAAGCGGCACATAGGTCAGAAGTCATGACTCTCCATGTCTGGCGGTTCGCTGCCACCTGTTGTATAGATCTTGGATGTTTACTTGGCTGTTGAATGAGCCCTCTCTGATGATGGTTCTACGGAGGGTCTCTCTTGGTCTTCTGATATGGTGCTGATATTGATGGTGTTGCGTTCTAACGACATGGCCAAACCATTTGATCTTCTGTCTTTCGATAAATGTACAAGGTGTTGATCCCACTGTCTCTGATAACAACATGTCTTATTCGGTCTCGGATTGTTAAGTTAGCAATCCTCCTCAGGCATCTCATCTCACAGATGTTGATTTTGCGTAAGTGTGATTTGGATAAGTCCAAGTTGCTATTAAAGTACCCAAATACTTGAATACATTGATTTGTTTCAGATTGGTTCCATTTAACTTGATGTTGCATTTGGGTATGCAGTGGTAAAAAACTCCCGCCGGGGAGAGAAGCATAACAGGAGACTTCTGCCCATCAGAAGCCGTCGCCCCTCTCCGAATATTTCGGTCCCTTTACCTTCTGTACACCGTCAGGGAACCGGGCTCGTCCGGATCATGACACCGGATGTTTTTCTCCTGTTGTGCATATCCACCATCCAGACGTTCCTTCTCGTGATTCCATACCGACATCGCTAAGTGTGTCTGCCCAGAGGACACCCTTACCTCAGGGGCGAACATTGGGCAACCTGTGTATCTATCAGCGTTATCACTGCACCGTAACTAACAACGGGAAAGCCAGCTTCTTTCCCCGGCAGTTGGCCTCAGTCTTCAACTTCGCCTCAGTTGCTAGCTATGACCCAGCAGGTAGACGTCGTTGCTGCCTTGTTGTCTTCGTACCCCGTTCCCGGGAAGGTTAACCCGGTCAAAAAATACCCGTAGAAGTCGGATGTGTCGGCCTAACGGCGCAAGAAAGCAGCTCTGCTGTAAACAGGCACAACACAATCACGTTCGAAAAAAAACCCTCTGGATGAACGAAGAAGAAGAAGAAGAAGAAGAAGAAGAAGAAGAAGAAGAAGAAGAAGAAGAAGAAGAAGAAGAAGAAGAAGAAGAAAAAGAAGAAGAAGAAGAAGAAGAAGAAGAAGAAGAAGAAGAAGAAGAAGAAGAAGAAGAAGAAGAAGAAGAAGAAGAAGAAGAAGAAGAAGAAGAAAAAGAAGAAGAAGAAGAAGAAGAAGAAGAAGAAGAAGAAGAAGAAGAAGAAGAAGACGTAGTAGTAGTAGAAGAAGAAGAAGAAGAAGAAGAAGAAGAAGAAGAAGAAGAAGAAGAAGAAGAAGAAGAAGAAGAAGAAGAAGAAGAAGAAGAAGAAGAAAAAGAAAAGAATGTACCCAGTTCACAGATTACGGAATCGCCCTCCTGCACGTTTTCTTCGTATTAACCATTACTTCTGCTTTTCTGTTATTCCGACTAAGTGAAATCAATATATAAACCCGATTAATGTTTAGAATAATCGATGCGAATTGAAACAATCAATGCACGGCTCAATTACTTAAACACAATAGGTTGTGTCATCAATCATTCAGCTAAAGAACTGACAGATCAATCAATACAATGACATAAACAGATAGAAAATTGATTCCCACTTTAAATGCGACTTTGCGAGGACATAAGCCAAACAATCAGGATTGTAGTGCTTCCTTACAATTATTGATCTAACCATGCAACTTTCTATCACTCTTTCTTTTAGAATGTAGATCCGTCCCTTCGATCCATCGATCCATCCGTCCATCCTTCCCATCCCATCCATCCACCCATCGTTTCTTCTCTTCTCTTCATTTCTTTTCTCTTTTCGTCTCGTCTCCCCTTGACACCTCTCTCCTCGTTTCTTTCTTTCTTTCTTTCTTCTTTCCTTCTGTCTGTCTGTCTGTCTGAACTCCCCTTCCTTCCTTCCTTCCTTCCTTCCTTCCTTCCTTCTGAGGACTATAGCTGTAACTATCCTGTCATAATAGACGGCAATGGTAGAAATTAGGTTCCTCAGAAAGTATTTCTAGTCTCACGGGGTTTAGAAGTGGATAGACGGACGAAAAGATTGATTTTAAAGATAGAGAATCTATAAAACTTAAAAAAATATAAGGGGTGTGATTTAAAAGACATCAAGTGACAGAGACGACGACGACGAAGAAGAAGAAGAAGAAGAAGAAGAAGAAGAAGAAGAAGAAGAAGAAGAAGACGCAGAAGGGGGAGGACAAGGAGGAGAAACAGGAGGAGGAGGAGGAGGATGGCTGATGTTTCAAGAGCCTAATGAGGTCTCACAGTGGCCAAACTTAGAAGCACTTCTTCGTCCACAGATTGGACTCCCCGTCTGACTGCCGCTTCAAGGATCGCCTTACCTTCCCGCAGATGTGAAGTTCCCATACCGGTCTTGCACATCCCGGCTGTTTTCAGAACTTGGAGAGAGGAATGACACCTCTGCATCAGTCTCCTTTGAGATGGTATTGTTTTGCCGAGTTCATAGGAAAACCACTGCACAAGCCTTAGTCAACAGATCACCCTAACTGCACATCGAACCAGTCAGTCCATAAGTGCTCGGATTCCCTCCTCGGTATATCCCGCAGCGTGTAGCTGCTCAGAACACCATGTTGAGATACAGAATGCCCTACGAGAAATAAGGCGTTTTGCGAGAACCAAGTGATGACTGTGAATCTACAACCATGGTCAGGCTGCCAGAACAGCCGAGTTAAAAGATGTGTGGCCAAACAAGAACACTACGCAGGAAGCCAGAGAAGGTTAATAAACCAGCGCACAAACCTAACTGCCATTGATGCAAACCCTTTTCGTGACTCAGACGACATGACCATCAACGAATGAATCTTAAGAACCAGAAGCCAATATCCAGATCATCAGTAGCATGATTTCATTCAACAATCAAGCATAGAGTGCGTCTGTTGCATTCCTTCACCCTCCCCTCCCAGGAAATGCTGGTGTGGTGGGTCACGAGCAAGTGGACAGACCTGTAGGGTGCATAGCTGAGTGTAACGCCTCTCCCTGGACAAAGGGACGAAAAAGAAGAAGAAGACGGAAAATACGACACAAGAATGAAGGGTGGCCAAAAGGATAAGAGCCCTCGCTCTTACACTTCCGGTGCAGTGATTACCGGTTAAGAGGGTTCTCTTCTTCACACATATCAGCTGGACTTAAACGTTGACTTCTGGCCCATGACATGGGTGCGTAAATAACAACTTGCTCAAAAATTGGAGTGACTTCGCCTGATGGGTAGCGTCACAGTAAATAGGGGACGCTGGTAAAAGGGGACGCTGGTAAAAGGGGCCGCTGGTTAGAGGTGATGCTGGTAATCGGGGAGGCTAACCACACACGCAAAAATACTTCTAGTGTGGAATATGCTAGAGTGTAAAGCTAGCGAGAGAAAAACAATACAAAAAAAAAAAAAAATCCACATCTCAAGAGAACAAAAGTGCAGAAAGAAAACGATGACAGGGAAAGCGGTGTTGAAGATATTTCTAGAAATCCCCACCCAGTATATTCTTAGCTTCCTTGGTTGGCCAGATGTTTTTATTTGTCAGATAGGTATACCCAGGCGTCCCATTTTTGTCCCTACAAAAGCATGTGCGTCCCACGTGGGACCAGTAATACCTCCCAGGAATGCAGATGTATTTACCTGCCTCTCCAGAAAGCCATGTTAACAGAAGACAGTTCTGTCTACTGTTTTTAATCATCGCCAAGCGGCTTCCTGTGGCATTACCAGGTCGGGCGTTTTGGGGGTGTATTGGGTAGCGGGGTGGTCTGATGTCCCAGGTTCTCCAGCAGAGGGGATGAAGAGTCTTCTTCCTCATCTTCTTCGTCTCTTCTTCCATTTATCCCTGTAAAGCGTTTCTGGGGGTTTAAAGATCTTTTATACGCACTGTCTAATGTTTGTAAATTGGTATTCGTTTCTCTGTGGTTGTTCTTGATACCATCATTCCATAAGAGTGGATGAACAGTCCACTATTCTCCACTTCATCCGCTTCCTCTTTATTCTCCCCCTTCTGCTTCTCTTCTTCCATTTACCACAGTGAAGTTTTGTGAGATATGTAAACATCTGTTATGAGCTCTTTCTAATGTTGTTTGTAAGTTGGCATTCATTTCTCTAAGGTAGTTCTTGATAACACCACTCCACTTTCTATGTGGTTTTCCCTTTGTTCTGTATCCATTATATTTCTTCCATGTGGCTCTTTGTGGCAGATGGTATCAGTGTATTTTTGTGAGGTAGCCAAACCATGTAATATCCTGTTCTTTAATGTGCATGCCTGGTTTTCGACTAAGCCATCTTCTAATTTCCCAATTCCTAAATTTATCTCTCAATGTTACTCCCGCAGGTCTACTAAGGCATCTCATCTTTGTATGATTTTGCGCGTATTAGTTGTAGTAAGCGTCCAATTTCGACACAGTTTGCATTATGTTGGACAAAAAATAGTTCTTATTTGCTTTAGTACTTTTAGTTATCTTTCTATGCGACAGAAGTGGCGCTAGTAGCCCCAGTATTTCATTTGCCTTTGCACAACGCGTGTTGATTACTCTATATTTTCCCCGCCTGAAAATTTGACGGTAGTTATTTAAATTCGCTGGTTTGTTTTATTTTAGAGATCTTTACTTTTATTGACAAGTTTCTAACTGTCTGCCTGTCACGTTTGTCTCTGCCATATCAATGCATATTTTCATGTTATATTTCTCACACTTACAACTGACTTGATTTACATGGTTCCGAACTCTTTCTTCATCTCTTGCCTCTTGCTACTCACACATGGTCAGTCAGCATGACCGACTGGATAAGAGCGTATTCTTTACAGCTCTCAAATATCCGGTGCGCTGATGCCGAGATATCAGGTTCAACCCATATACCGGTCAGTTGGACTAAAATGTTGACTCGTCTCGTCTTTGACTTAGAGACGTAAATTACAAGAATCTCTGAAGTCGGAGTAAGTTCGCTTGATGGCAGAGGGACAAATCGTAATAGGGAAAGCTAATTCCTGTACACTAGAAGTAGTAGCGCGTGTATGGACAACGCTTGAGTTCAAGGCGAGCTAATGTCAACAAGAACACACACACACACACACACACACACACACACACACTTGGCTCATCATCATCGTGTGCCATGCCGACAAGCGTGGGCGGTCATGATTCGCCATCTCACTCGGTCACCAAAATCATGGATCAGCTCAGTGTTCTTGTCTCGACCATACCACGTGGACAAGCCATCCAGGTATTTACTTCTCTGCCTTCCCCTGATTCTCTTCCTCTGGATCTTGCCAGCTGTCACCAAGTTCTCCAATTTGGTTACAGACTTGGCTACTGACCGAAGGATTCAAACAACCCTTGGTCGGTGGATTACACTACAACGGACAGACCGAATCACATAATTATTGAAAGAATATGTTTTCTTTTCTTCTGTTTGCGTTCGCATCTTTTGAACTCAAGCATAGTCCGTAAATGTGTTACTATATCTAGTGTACTGGACTGAGTCTTCCATGTGGGCTAGCTTTCCTTAACACCAAGGTCCCCCTCCATTGATCGAACCCACTCCAACTTCTGAGGTACTTATAATTTACGTCCCCATTTCAAGGCCAAGAAGTGAACAGTTTAGTCCAACTGACCAGTGTAAGTTTTGCACCCGCCACCTCGGCATCAGCGCAACGGAAGTTTCAGATCAAGCTCTCTTACCCATTTAGCCTTGCTGGCCTCTATTGAAAGAATTACATTAATCCCTGGGGGAAAAGGAAGCCGCGCCAGCGCATGACTAGACTCTCGCCTCCTGCCCCGGTAGTCAAGAGTTTAAATCCGCAGGTATACCCAAGGACGTGGATCGGATATTAACAATTAATCTAGGCTTCAGGACGACCCAAACTAAAATGAGTACCATAAAATGATATGGGAAGTAGAGGCGGCCGGCGGTGTTATACTAACCGCATCAGCCACTGAGTGCCGGTCGGTCTGTAACATGTGTCTAGGCCCATACACGAGGGTAAGTTAATAAGTAAGTCACAAATAGCTGTAGAAAAATAACTAACTGTGATAACAACTTGAAACCAGTCTATTTCTCCGGGGCATGCCGGTGTGCTGGGGAATGAACAGGCGGACAGATTGGCTGGCTCTACAAAATTTGGTGGAGTATTGATGCATGACAAGACAGATGTGGTTGCGGCCTTGTGGGAGCACGTGTACACCTCGGAGGAGCAAATGGATTACCATGGTCTGGCAAGAATGAGGCAGCGAGAGGTGACGAGGGGATCTGGCCGACGCTCGACGCTCAGAGGAAAGGCGAGACGGACATATAAATTGCTACTGGTACTTGGTGTTGGAACTCTTCGCAGGCTGCTGAGGATGGGGACGGAGCGCCTATGGGAATGCCCCGAATGCTGTGATGTCGGTTCCTAGATCAATCAATCAATCAATCAATAAACCAGTTTATTTTTATACATACATTGTCCGTTTATTTCACAACATAATTTCCACCAACATTGTTACACTTATCCCATCGTTTTATCAGTCCTCCCAAACCGGCTGCATAGAACTGCGTGCTCTGTTTTTTAAACCACGTTTTAACTTCACATTCAACTTCGGCGTCACTCGCGAAATGTCTCCCACCAAGGTGGGTTTTTAGCGGACTTAGTCCCTAGCGATTTCCCGTAATGCGGTGCATAGTTGGGTAGAAAAAGTTACGAGGGCGAGTCAATAAGTAAGTCAAACAGTTCTGTGGGATGGAGGTAAATGAAAACATAGCACACAGTTCTATGCAGCCGGTTTGGGAAGCCTGATAATCAATGTTGGTGGAAATTATGTTGAGAAATAAAGGGACACTATACGTATACAAATAAGCTGGTTTCAATTTGTTATCATAGTTAGTTATTTTTCTACAGCCATTTGTGACGTACTTATTAACTTACCCTCGTACCTAAAGCGCCTGCAAGCATTTATAAGTATTCTATACTTTTTTATCTATTGCTTTCACTGCCGGGAGAGCTGCACTAATCACCAGCATATGTATATTTTAACCACTGACACAAAACAACATGAAAAATCACCCCTTGCCAGGGATTAAAATAACCGATAACAGAAGGATTGTAATATCTTAGAAAAACATATTAAAATAAGTGAACCCACGTGTACTCTCTAAATGAATAACTAAAATACACGTGGGGAGAATTATCAACACAATTACAAACATGAGGATCCCACTGCAGGAGAGTCGCGGTAACCAATGTCAAGATGAGTAAAATAACCTTTGTCAGCATTTGTAAAGTAACATCTGTAAGATTAGTACAGTCACCTATGTCAATTCAATAGTAACGTAAGTTAGTTATTTAGTTAGTCGAGGTTCCAACTTCACGGCAACGGGTCGTCCCCATTATGCTCCATTCCTGTGCCAGTGAATATCACACAAAATGCTCCCCATTGTCCAATGTGAAAAGTGGAATAGACAGGAGTCTCGGCAATCCAACAGCCCGCAGAGGTACACTGTGCATAATGCCGCCGCCAGAATGCCAACACAAATGTCATCCACGAAAACCACAGTTCATCGTCGATGGACTCGGCAGTCACCAGAAAGACCTCATTGACCCGGGTTTTCTCACATGGCTCGGTCTTTTTCCGCAGGGCGACCCGCCGAAAGTGTCGCATAAAGCACGAACTCCGTAGCTTCAGCGCCGACTCCCAGGAGTCTCCTGAAAAATGCACTCGTGAACCGAAAAGGCAAATCAGTCAATTCAGCAACAGCCGGTAGCCATTGTTCCGAACATGCAGGTCACTGTACAGGACAGATGTAACAGCATTCCACGCGAATTTCACAGCTCACAGTGTCGCCCACGCACTCACTCAGTAGCAGGGCGACGGAACCATGTACTACCAGTCCAACATGAGGAAAATGCGATTGCAAACCGTAGCTACAAGCATAAACACGCCACAGGCCTTAACGGTTCAATGCCTAACCGCCATGTTGGCGACCGGAAGTGCAGTAACGTAATCTTGTGTTAATAGTAAGGTAACCTTTGTCAATGGTAAGATAAGCTTTCTTTATAGTAAAGTAACTTTTGTTAATAGTAAAGTAACATCTGTAAGATTAGTCTAGTAACCTCTGTTTGTAGTAAAGTTAAGTTTGTGAATGGTAAAGTAACCTCTGTAACTGGTAAAATAATATCTGTTAATAGTAAAGTAACCTTTGTTAATAGTAAAGCAACCTCTGTAAGGTTAGAATAGTCAACTCTGTAAGATTAGTAACGTACCCCTAGCACGATTAGTAAAATACCATTTGTCTATAACTTTGTCAATAGTAAAGTAAAATTTGTCTATAGAAAAGTAAGATCTGACAATAGTAAAGTATCCTCTTACAAAATGAGTAAAATAAACTCACTCAAGGTAAAAATACAATTACCGTTGTCAAGATTAGTATATATTTAAAAATAAATGGCAAGATTAGTAAAATAAACTAAGTCAAGGTTAACAAGATTAATAAAGCCAAGATTAGTAAAATAACCACTGTCAAGATTAGTAAAATAATATCAGTCATGATTAATAAACTAATCTCAATCAAGATCAGTAAGTAGCCTCTCTCAAAATTAATAAAACTAACCGCTGCCAAGAAATAAATAGTAAAATAACCTCTGTCAAAATTGGTATAATAATCACAATTATTAAAATCTGTCAAGATTAGTTACAGTAAACTTTATCAAAATTTGTAAAATAACTTCTGTCAGCATTAGTAAAATAACCTTAAATATTAGCATGTCTTGATAAGAAGTTTACACAAAAACCAGAGGATGATATAAAAACTGATTTAAAGAGGTGTTCAAAGGACAGAGTCATCATCATCATCAAATGCCTACGCCAGCTGGTCTGCCTCTGCCTCTCTATCCCTCGATCTTTCCAGCTGTCACGATGTTCTTTAATGCCTCTATTCTCATCACATTACCGAAGAAAGCTGTTTGTCTCTTTCTTATTGTTGTATATAATATTCTAGTTTCATTAGCCTCTTTCAGGCAATCATTGTTAGTTACTCTGGTAGTCCTAGGAATTCGGAACATTCGTTTCAGGAACCACATCTTTGTTGCTTCTAATTTCTTCTTGATGTGTTCATTTTCATTCCAAGATTCACTACCATACAGGACAGAGTAATGACACAAATTCTTCTGTCTCTTCCCTCCTTCCCCATCGATGTCTGTAAAAAGTTCACATGTGAACAGATTAGTAAAGTTAGCTGCATATCCTTTACAGGATGTCGCAATCAACCACACCATGTTTTTTCTGTTTGTGATTTCTTGGCAAGTTTTACACTCAGTAGTTATCTAGTGCTTTCTGAACAACCGACGCTCACCACAGTGTGTGAAAACTAGAGCAGTAACAGGCTCTGAAAAACGAACACGCGTATTTCGTATTGAAAGAAGCTGGGAATGAAGATTCCGTGCCGACACGATTGAAACAACTGTTGGTATGGGGAAGCCGCTACATTGGTCTGTTGCGTAAAAGAGCTGTCGGGAAACACTCGAACGGTATCCAACAAGGACCAGTAGCTGTGATGGGGCTTTTCAAACAGTCTCACGCGATCGATTCGTTGGCCGCCTACTTTATAGACAACACTCGTGGCCAAAGAGGAATTTCAGACTTAATATTTATTTATTTATTTATTGCACTCGCTCGCTTTGAACTCAAGCGTAGTCAATACACACTACTTCTAGTAGTGCTGGACTGAATTTTTGCTCGTGGATTAGTTTTCCCTATTAACAGTGTCCCTCGCCATCAGGTGAACCCCATGGTTCCGTCGCCCTGCTACTGAGTGAGTGCATGGCGCGACACTGCGAGCTGTGAAATTCGTGTGGAATTCTTTTACACCTATCCCCTGTTGTTTGTACAGTGAACTGCATGTTAGGGACAATGGCGGCCGGCTGTTGCTGAATTTACTGGTTTCAATTTTCGGTTCACGAGTGCATTTTTCATGAGTCTCCTGGGAGTCGTTGCTGGAATTAAGGAGTTCGTGCTTTGTGCGGCGCTTTCAGCAGGTCGCCCTGCGGAAAGAGACCGAGCCCAATAAAGTCTTTCTGGTGACTGCCGATTACCATCGACGATGAACTGTATGTTTCGTGATCTTTCCAGCTGTCCCGGTATTTGCCAATGCCTCTCTTCTCATCACATGACCACAGAAAACAGTTTATCTCTTTCTTATTGTTGTATATAATGTTATAGATTTATCAGCCTCTCACAGGCAATCATCGTTAGTTACTCTGGCAGTCCAAGGAATTCACTACATTCGTCTCAGAAACCACATCTCTGTTGTTTCTAAGTTTTTCCTTATGTGTTCATTTACGTTCCAGGATTCACTTTTGTTTTTTGCATATCTCTTACAGGGCGTTGCAGTCAACATCAGCATTTTTCAGCTGCTGTTGATGTACTAGGCAAGATTACGCTCGGTAGTTTGCCATTGCTTTTTGAACGAACGGCTCACCATACTCCGTTAGTTAAAAACGCGGCGAGAACCGCTACCGATTCTCGTGCAGGTTACGTTACTCACGAGAATATACGGGAGAAAGACGTTAACTCCTAGGCCAGGGATACCTGCGGATTTACTGTCATACATTAAAACCGACCCACCACTTATATGCGCCTTTCAGTCTGTCTGCCTGCCCGCCTGTCTGCCTGCCCGCCTATCTGCCTGCCTGCCTGTCTGTACCCATGCTCCACTTCTTGCGTTAATTTATACCCTTACCCCATCCATCCTTCTGTCTGTCTGTCTGTCTGTCTGTCTGTCTGCCTGTCTGTCTTTTACAGCCTGTATGTCTGGCAAGGCCTTTCTGTCTGTTTGACTGGTATAGCCTGCCTGTCTGTCCGTTTGTCTGTCTGTCTGGTACGGTCTGTCTGTCAGTAGGTCTGGTGCCTCCTGTCTGTCTGTACGTCTGTTACCTCCTGTCTGTCTGTACGTCTGGTACCTCCTGTCTGTCTGTACGTCTGGTACCTCCTGTCTGTATGTATGTCTGGTACCTCCTGTCTGTCTGTACGTCTGGTACCTCCTGTCTGTCTGTACGTCTGGTACCTCCTGTCTGTCTGTACGTCTGGTACCTCCTGTCTGTATGTATGTCTGGTACCTCCTGTCTGTATGTATGTCTGGTACCTCCTGTCTGTCTGTACGTCTGGTACCTCCTGTCTGTCTGTACGTCTGGTACCTCCTGTCTGTCTGTACGTCTGGTACCTCCTGTCTGTCTGTACGTCTGGTACCTCCTGTCTGTATGTACGTCTGGTACCTCCTGTCTGTATGTATGCCTGGTACCTCCTGTCTGTATGTACGTCTGGTACCTCCTGTCTGTCTGTACGTCTGGTACCTCCTGTCTGTATGTACGTCTGGTACCTCCTGTCTGTATGTATGTCTGGTACCTCCTGTCTGTCTGTACGTCTGGTACCTCCTGTCTGTCTGTACGTCTGGTACCTCCTGTCTGTATGTACGTCTGGTACCTCCTGTCTGTATGTATGTCTGGTACCTCCTGTCTGTCCGTATGCCTGGTATCTTCTGTATGTACGTACGTCTGGTACCTCCTGTTTGTCTGCCTTCCATTCACTCCTCGGGAGCACGTTTTCTCAGTCAACAAGCCTTTTTTTCGCATATCCTATTTACAGGACATCGCTGTCAACACCAGCATTTTACCGCTGTTGTTGATTTCTTGGCAAGATTACGCTCAGTCGTTTGCCATTGCTTTCTGAGCGACCGGCTCACATACCCCGTAAGTGGTAAACGTTTGACGAATAATGAAGATGTTGAAACTGAGGCGCAAATGTGTTTGAGATAGCAGGCTATTTCCAAGCACATATGAAGTAATGGGATAATGTTTCAATATTGGTGGATATTATGTTTAGAAATAAAGGGAAAACGCAATGGAAAAAATATACGGTGTTCAAATTGGTATCCTATTGAATTTATGTTAAAAACATTACTTCTAACTTACTGACTCCCTAGCTATGTAAGAACTCTCCAAAACAGGTTTAAGCTCTCTAATGAGCTCGCATAGCACCAGAATTAAAAACCCCACAGAGCAGGCGTCGGCTACCTGAGGCACGACTGCCAAGCGAGGCACGTGAAATGATTTTCAGTGGCACGCTGAGTGAATTGAAATACACTATGTGATCTCATTAAAAATTGAAATTTTTCTTTAAACAATAAAAGATGTTTAAGTTCAAAGAGAAGTCCTCTAACATCCGTGCATTCAGAAGCCAAAATAAAGCTGAAAATAACCAAACACACGCCTAATGTTGAGTAATTAACCAAAGAAAAGCTATGATATGGGTCCCATTACCTGATTAATCACTGAGACCAATAATAATCAGTGACTACTCAGTCAAAAATTGTAACGTTTTCATGGTTGATTTATATCATTGTTTCGTTCTTCGTGCTATTGGAAAAAATACAAACATTTAAACATAATATGCTCGGAACTGAAATTTTGCCAAGTATAATATTTGTTCCTATTTATACAAAAGTACTGAATAATCTACAAAGAACAAAATAGGTATTTAACGGTTCGGAAACATGGTAATACAAGATCAAAATAACATGTATCGATGGTTGTGGTATATATATATATATATATATATATATATATATATATATATATATATATATATATATATATATATATATATATATATATATATATATATATGGTGGACTTAGATGAGATCGCAGTGTGACTCTGCAATATTCTTCGACACAACTCCTGTTTTCTCTTCTTTTCAAAGAGGATCCACTTCATTGCACCGGATGTTATCCCACATGGCTAGGTCTCTTACCGCACGGCAGCCTGCCAAAAGCGTCGCACAAAGCACGAACTCCATAGCTCCAGCGACGACCCCCAGGAGTCTAAGAGAAAACTATAATCGTGAACCAAACGACGTAGCCATGAATCAAACCCACGACCTTCAGAGGGCGAGGCAAAACTATGAAGAGGTTGCCGACCCCAATCTACAGCTTGAGTCATCCAGGCTCTTGTATGTACCAGACATTTCAACGTTACTGTATGTGTTGTTATGTGTCATATCTAAAGTGTTCAACTGCCGCGGAAATATTACCGCCCAAAACTTGCATACGGAGCCTCCTTTATATCGTCCTTATATGAGAAAGCTAGTTGTCGGATCCTACCACCCAAGAGATCAGGGGTGCGTTTGATGTCATTAGATGCAAACGGTTCTTGGAAAAACGTCTGGCCTCATGATGAGATAGGACCCAGTACCGTGGCTGATAAGGTACTGTGTCCGCCTCAAGTTTTGAGCATGAGACGGACACAGTACTCTCTCCGCCACGACTCCTCCCGCGCTATAAGGACACAGCACCCTATCAGCCACGAATCTTCCCGCGCTATAAGGACACAGCACCCTATCAGCCACGACTTCTCCCGCGCTATAAGGACACAGCACCCTATCAACCACGATTTCTCCTGCGCTATAAGGACACAGTAACCTCACAGCCACGACTCCTCCCTCGCTATAAGTACACAGTTGTATTCCTTTCCTACATATGTCTAAAGTTAGACAATTCTATCCTCTAAATGACCTATATATGAATATACTTTATAACTGGTATCATTGCTTTATACAGTTCTCGACAGTTCTGCTATGGAAACGTGTCTAGACGTGAGGATCATGACCGAAGGCGGGTGCTGTATGAGTCAACGACCTGTCTGGGTTTAGTTTTTATCATTTGAGATGCTCGTTCATTGTATTTCCCCGAGACTGTGAAATTGATAGACAGGCTTGCGGGATGTATCGGCTGGAAGCTAGACGTAGGAGAGAGATGGACGAGGTGCAATTAAAAGACAGGAAACCTGAGAGAAGATGATCGGGTAGGAAGAAGGTGAGGGGAGAAGAAGAAGAAGAAGAAGAAGAAGAAGAAGAAGAAGAAGAAGAAGAAGAAGAAGAAGAAGAAGATGAAGAAGAATAATAATATTTGGAGGAGACCAAGGAGGAAGGAATAGGGATATAAAAGAGAATGGAGGAAGGAAGGAAGGAAGGCAGACAGGCAGGCTGGCAGGGAGGGAGGGAGGAAGGGAGGAAGGAAGGAAGGAAGGAAGGAAGGAAGAACAGAAGCAGAAATTGCAGCTGCAGCAGTGATAACAGTAGAATGACGAGGGGAAAGTGAAGCCGGAGGGGTGAATCAAAGAATAGTGACAAATACATACTATTAACACAGTGATGTATTCACATTTTTAACAAAATTATGAATTTCCTTTAGAAATATAAAATGCTACTCTTAAATGGAGAGGGTCTGGGGGAATTTGAAGGACATTCACACTGAGTTAAAGATAACCGACGAAGGAAGACTGGATGAGACTGAGGACAGGAGTAAAATCAACACTTACAATGTGAAACCATCTGGGATGGACAAGGTCCAAATTGGTGAAGTAAACAAACATTGCCAGGTCAAATCGTCGTCTCGCCTTTCGCATCCAAAAATACCACATGTCTGGTCAAAGTGGTCTCCCTGTCTCATTCAATTTAGAGTTTCTCATGTAATTGCATCATTGTATGTTTTTGCTTGTGTTATTTCGAAGTCCTTCGCCGCAATGTCCACTTTGTCACATGTGATCCTGTCCTAGTAAAGCTGAACGATTCTGCTTCTCGGTTTGTTGATTCACTCATTGCTGTCACACATAAGCGTGGATGACATCTTGTCTTAAATTATCCCCCTTTAATGCACACAACCATATGACGTCCCGTCAAAAATTGATGACGTCAAAATGTCAGTAAATTTTGTTTCTATTCAAAGAGGTTGCAGTCTGTGCAGTCTTAACAGGTGTGGGGAAGTTCTGAAACATTTCCACCTTGATAGGTCACTGGGTACATATCACTGAAGACGGAACTGGCTGAAGCGTTTCACCCGGAATATTTTCCAACAAACAGCCATGCCCGGCAGGCTACAGCAAAAGTCAAAGCATCGAGTTCTTGAACAAAGCTGAGATCCTGTAAGAGTTGCCACTTTGACCTTTTAGGCCAAATCCGTAACATTCAGACTGAAGTGGCGCTCTCCACATGCTAACGTGCTCTCTACCTGGCATATTTTTGTCTGGGTATCCAAATAATTATTATTTTAACCTTCTGAATATTTTTCTTTAAGAAAAAATAAAAATAGGAGCAGCACAAGTGCAAAGTAGAAAACATAAACTAAAAACAGAGGAACTTACCTATTTACAAGTGATTAAGGCGTGCCAGAGTGAAAAAAATGACGAGAGCGAAACTATCGTTTCTATTTCATTACACTTTTTACGAATCATATTTACACATCATTATATTGTAATGGGTGCAAACAGCTCATAGGCTTCAGTGGTGTGCAGTCAGGTGACAAGATGTCACGGATTTACTCAAATGTATTCACACGCATGCGTACTGAACGACTCACTGGACGTGCTCAAGAAGGTACAGACTGGTCTCATAGACATGAGTGGCTGGACACACTGGACACATCATAATTAGTCCAGTTAACTGTCACCTGCCGGTCTCCGTGGTCTAGGAGCTACACGAACTTCTCCGTAATCCCGTATACTCTCGTGAATAACGTAACGTGCGCGAGAATCGGTAGCGGTTCTCTCCGCGTCGGTAACTTACGGGGTATGTGAGCGGGTCGCTCAGAAAGCAATGGCAAACTACTGAGCGTAATCTTGCCAAGAAATCAACAATCAGCTGAAATATGCTGATGTTGACAGCGATGTCCTGTAAAAGGATATGCGAACAAAACAATACACACACACAAAAACTGTCGCCTGTATACTCGGGCATGCAGGCGTCAAAGGCAATGAGATCGCCGATCAGTTGGGGGACATGACGATCATCGAGGAGAGAAGGGCAATGGATGAGCCAGGCATCATCAATGCCGTAAGAGAAGCTGGATGCACAGGTGACCTGGACGCTTAGGGATCTGCTTCCTTGTCCGGAGTGGGAGCCAAAAAACATGAAAATTTGGTCAAGAGCACAAGCTGTTTGATTAACCAACATAGAACTAGTACAATCAATCGATACACGCTGGCGGAGATGATAAGGAGGAGATAGGAGCACCAATAGACCTGTCCGGAGCGTGATGATGATGATGATGACGATGATGATGATGATGATGATGATGAGGATGATGATGATGTTGATGATGATCGTCACCAATTACGTGTAAGATAAATTGGAACTGTCGCAATGGATTGAGCACGGACGGAGAAAGGTCCCGGGTCTGCTCTTGGTGTTAGCTGTGGGATGGAAAGATTGGCCACCTATTGCACCGCGTTCGCAAGCCTACACAATGTAATGGTGCTATCACTTCACAACCTCACAGAAAGTTATTGCTTAACGGGCTTATATCTGTCTATCCGTGCACCCGTCTCTCCAATCTAATGTAATGGAATGAAATTCTGTCTGTCGCTCGGTCGGTCAGTCGGTCAATTGGTGTTAGTCGGTCCGTCCTTCCGACCGTCCGTCCATCGGTCTCCGTCCGTGGGTTCTTCAGTCCGTCCGTCCGGGTAGACGCGGCCTTAAATGGGTAGTGAAGGAGGTCGGAGTGATACTAACCACATCACTCACCGAGTGCTCATTGCTCTATATAAATATAGGTCCAGCACCATCAATTCCATCCCCAAGATGTGTGTAAAAATATCCTTTACTTTTACTTATGTATACCCAGTGAAGCAACCACCCATCAGACAACCGCCAAGCAACCACCCACCAGGATAACCAACCAAGCAACCACCCACATACCCACCCAGACAAAAAACCAACTAAGCAACCACCCACCCAGACAATCAACTAAGCAACCCCCACCCAGATAACCAACCAAGCAACCTACCCATTCACCTAAGCAACCACCCATTCCCAACACCACCCATTCAGCAAGCAGCCACATACCCACCCAGACAACAAATTAAGCAACCACCTACCCAGACAACCAACTAAGTAACTATCCACCCAGACAACCAACCAAGTAACCGCCCACCCAGACAACCAACCACTCACCTAGCCACTCAGACAACCAACCAAGCAACCACCCACCTACCCACCCAGACAACCAACTAAGTAGCCACCTACCCAGACAACCAACTAAGCAACTACCCACCCAGACAACTAACCAAGTAACCGCCCACCTAGACAACCAACCACTCACCTAGCCACTCAGACAACCAACCAAGCAACCACCCACCTACCCACCCAGACAACCAACTAAGCAGCCACCTACCCAGACAACCAACTAAGCAACTACCCAGCAGACAACCAACCAAACAACCGCCCACCCAGACAACCAACCACTCACCTAACCACCCAGACAACCAATCAAGCAACCACCCACCTACCCACCCAGACAACCAACTAAGTAGCCACCTACCCAGACAACCAACTAAGCAACTACCCACCTGACAACCAACCAAGCAACCGCCCACCCAGACAACCAACCACTCACCTAGCCACCCAGACAACCAACCAAGCAACCGCCCACCCAGACAACCAACCACTCACCTAGCCACCCAGACAACCAACCAAGCAACCGCCCACCCAGACAACCAACCACTCACCTAGCCACCCAGACAACCAACCAAGCAACCGCCCACCCAGACAACCAACCACTCACCTAGCCACCCAGACAACCAACCAAGCAACCGCCCACCCAGACAACCAACCACTCACCTAGCCACCCAGACAACCAACCAAGCAACCGCCCACCCAGACAACCAACCACTCACCTAGCCACCCAGACAACCAACCAAGCAACCGCCCACCCAGACAACCAACCACTCACCTAGCCACCCAGACAACCAACCAAGCAACCACCCACCTAGCCACCCAGACAACCAACCAGCCAACCGCCCAAGGACATGGACACTGCAACGTGACGGAAACATCTCTAATTTATTTGAAACAAAACCATCAAGCGGCGGCAGGAGATGCGTTCATCAGATGCGCAGTGGACTCAGATAACTGACAACCCCTGATCCCACGTGCCAGAAACGCTGCGATCAAGTGGAGAGAAACAAGCCACGAAAACAGACAGGACCCACCGGAGAAGGACATGCTGTGACATTTATCAAGCCCCATCGAAGTGATTCTTGGCTGTGCACGTCTGCAGTGCTAATCCTCTTTGGAGTATAGGAAATCCACGTTGCTGGCACTGCCATCTTTGCAAGTACCATTTTACAAGAAGCGATGTCACTCATTCCATTCTAGCAATTACCTCTACCTTGTTTAACCTCGGAAGAGAAGTTATATTAGGGTCCAAGGCCTGGCTCAGATAAGTAATCCTGCGATCGAGTCAGCCACAATTCGGATATTAACTTTGAAGGCGACTATTGTCTAAACATGGTCAAGTACTCACCCTTTGGGGACGGGATATGTAAATGAGTTCAAGTACTATATAGACCAGTACCCGTTCTCGGACAAGTTCTATGTCGTTTTAAAAGTTAGTTACTTATCCTTTACTGGACGCTGCAGTCAACCCCGCCATTGTTTGTCTATTTGTGATTTCCTTGTCAAGTTTACCTTCAGTAGTTTGCCATTACTTTCTGAACGACCGGCACTTATACCATTGTATGAAAACCTACGTAATTTTCTGTTAAATCTTCACCTTCTGCCTCATGCGTCACCGTTCTCTTAGCACGCCACTTTCCCCATAATACTTCATCTTCCCCCTTATACACCAGCTTCCCCGTTATACGCTATCTACCCCTTAAACCGCCATCTTCCCCGTTATGCGCCACCTTTCCCTTTATACGCCATTTCCCCCTGTATACGTCATCTACCCCTTTATAGCCATCTTCCCCGTTATACGCCATCGTCTCCTTAACACGTCATCTTCCCCGTAACACATCATCTTCCCATTAGCACGCTATCTTCCCCTTAACACCAACTAATCACCTTCTACTTAACACTCAATTTTCTGGTTAACATACATCAAGTGCCCCGCCAAACGGCGCAGTCGCTCGCGTCTTTCTCAGTCCTTGGTGTTTCTGGATCACTTCTACCCGCCCGCTGACATCCCCCACCTTCCACCTGTCCTAGTCCATCAACCATTAACCATCACTGCTCTTAATGTGCCCATGCCCTTTCTGCCGTCGACCGATCCATTCATCACCGATGTCCTCCAACACGCCTCAACCTACTGTACCACCAAAGAACGCTGTTGGTCTCTTCTCCCATAATCGTGTCTTATACCCCGTTTCTCCTTCGGGAGACCCGGGTTCGAATCCTGGGTAAGGTGTGAATTTTCTTCTGTTGGGGAAAAAAGAAAATCCTAACCTGTATAGTTCGCGGCGACTGCACTAGCCAGGCAGCCTGAATTCCTCAGGCTCAAGACCCCCCTGCCCTACAGGGCAAGGTACTACAGGCAGTGGATGGCAGTTGTTGCGCAGGTCGTTCATGATATTCGCAAATACCCGCCTCAGAAAGCACATCTATGCTGTTTCTGAATTCTTTCTAATGCATTTATTCACAGACAGCAGAACAGAGTCCACATATTTCTGGACTCTCTAATATGTGTGTGTGTGTGTGTACGTGTATGTGTGTTTACGTGCGTGAATGTATGTGTGTGTGTGTGTATATGTAACCAGAACCATTAAATATTAATAGACCTGTTACAATTTTGCTCCACTGAAAACTGGTGGAAACCCAGTTCCAGAACTCACATATGCAGATGACACAATCATCCTCTTTAATAGCGCAAAACGCCTTTGACAAGTTAATCCTGTCTTGCGACGGAGAGAGAGAGAGAGAGAGAGAGAGAGAGAGAGAGAGAGAGGAGAGAGGAGAGGGAGAGAGAGAGAGAGAGAGAGAGAGAGAGAGAGAGAGAGAGAGAGAGAGAGAGAGAGAGAGAGAGAGAGAGAGAGAGAGAGAGAGGGTAAATATGTTTTTCCAACCTTAAAGAACATTGAAACCTGTGTTGTTTTCATGAACTTTAAAAAACAAAAATCTCAGCAGACAAAGGTACATGTCGACAATACATTACAATCAACAATGAAAAGTTTGAAAAAGTCGCAGACGTGTAATACTTTGGAGCCAGAATTTAAAGAAAGAAAAAAAAAATTCCAGACTGTACAAAGAAATGAGAAGGAGAATCGCCACACCAATGCTGGTTAAATAGTATCAATATCCGGCGGCAACATACTAGCAAAAAATTAAAATGAACGTTTTAGAGAAGATGCTTCTTTCCTGTGGCGAAATGCTAACGTGAGTCTAGGAACAGTTCATCAATACTGAACTAAGAATATGGAAACTTTTGAACTAAAATATTACAGGAAATGAGTTAGATTATCGTGGACTTTGCAGGAAAATATACAGATTACCGAAGAAAGACAACATTTATAGATTACACGGAAGTGAAGGAGAAAATATATAAATTACCAAGGATGAAGGGGGAAATATATAGGTTACAGAGGATGAAGAAGAAAATATATAGATTACCATGGATGTACAAGAAAATATATAGATTACAGGGGATGAAGGGGAAAATATATAGATTACCGAGGATGAAAGAGATAATATATAGATTTCAGGAGATTAAGGAGAAAACATATAGATTACCATTAATGAGGAGAAAATATATAAGTTACTGTGGATGAAAGAGAAAATATATAGATTACGGTGGATGAAGTAAGAAAATGATAGTTTACACGATGTTAATAGCGAAGATAACCGGCTCATAAAGAATGTCTTGTCTCGGAAAGGACGAAAGTCACCAAGGGCATATCATGTGCATTCTGCCCAGAACACGCGACTGTGCGCGGAGATGAACAGGCTGATAAACTGTCTGGCATCGCTCCTTTGTACGGCGAGTAGAGTATGACATGACTGTTTAACTTTGGCAGTATTTAAAGCTCTAGTCCAGTGGTTCTCAACCGGGTGGGGGAATTTTTAGGGTTTCCAGGGGGGGGGGGGGGAATTAAGATTAATTCAAGATCGCGTTAATACAAGAACCGATTACTTGATATTGTTTTTCCCTTCATACTTTACGGTTCTGTATGTCTCACCCTTCTAAAATTCAATTTATAAAATAAGTAGACTTACAAATCATGTTTTATGTGGACGTCTAGACTTATTTTACTATGTGCTATTAAATTTAGCTTCCATTATTACGTATACTGTGTAGGGGCAGGGATGGGATTTTTAGGTAGGAAATACGAAAGGGGTGGGGGAATGACGTTCTGAAAATATGGTAAATATGGTAAAGGGGGGCACGGACCAAAGAAGGTTGAGAACCACTGCTCTAGTTGTTTAGAAAGAAGAGCAAGGCAAGGCGTGGTTCCTGGACGAAGATGCTGGTGTGTACCAATACGAAAAGTTTACACAGAACATTAAAGACATCTTTAGCATGACAATACACGAGACAAGTGTCGTAAGTCTTTCTTACTTACTTTAGTGTCGTCCTTGGAGTGATGGGAATCCACACCACATTTTTATTACCCCAATATTGTTGTCTTAGAGAAACCACCAGACTCCGTCCACAAAACTCCGTCGGTCTGCAAACCCCTTTTTCTTACTCTCACTCACCCTTAGATCATGCCCCCTCTCACTCCTCCCCAACATAACATACTCCACAACTCTAGCTTTAACAAATAAATACAAAATAATTTATTAAGCAAAGAGTATAAGTGTGAGAAGTGTGTGTTAGTAATGTGTAGAATGTGTGTCGAATATTCTAGTGGGTGCAGACTTAGACCAGGTAGCTGAAGAGCCCAGCCCGATCATCCCAGAAAGGATCACACCACATCTTCACTCAGTCCACGAAGACCTCACCCAGGTATGTGTCCATCCTGCTAGATGTAGATTTCCACCGGTGGCTGTTTGATCACTCAAAAGAACTAGTCACAGTCCGACCCTAAATCCTGTCTGGATCACACAGTTAATATATGTCTAATTTGTTCCTATACTTATAACACCCTTGTCTAGTGAGGACACGAACATACTGTTCTTTGAAATAAATGTACTTCCTGTCTCAAGTGTCTACTGTTCACAAGACCATTGTTATACTAACTTCCTAATAAGTTTATACTGATTTATTCCCATGTGATGGGGAATAACTGTATCTCTTTGTTTGTTCACCTGTCGTGTAAAACATACTGCCACTGGGCTGTTCCCAGGTGGTGTAAAAGAAATTCACTTTTTACTATTCTGTTCCCAAGTGATGTTTGAAACATTAATTTGACGATTGGTCTTCCTCCAAAATGGTGCGGAGAAAACAATTTCTGGTCTTCTGTTAATGTGTGACGTTTGATAATCCCTCTTATGCTTGTTCCCGTAAACCCGTTCTATCATGGGCTAAGTGCAAAAGATGTTGACCAACTGCCTGCACCAAGGTCTCCATTCTCAGTGACTTGAGTGACCTAAAGGAACCTGTCAACGAGAGAACAACACATTGGGTGATAGCAACTGTCCCCAACCTCCATTGGATGGGGGGGGGGGGTGTCCGCCTCACTCAGATACATGACAGTGAACATTCTCTGTCATGGGCATAGGAGTTCTTCACTCCGGTCTGCAGTGGGTTAAGATCAGGACAGAGCAAAATGTAAAGTGTAGACCCCTAGCAGACATCACTAGAAGATCCCATCATTGTACATTCTCCCCATCCCCAATTTCCCCAATATCACCCCACTACACAATTCTCACTAGCAGAGCTAATTCTATTCATTACTCTAGCAAGTTTTACCGAGGCTACTGCTTATATTAACTAGGCTTAAATATACTCTCTACAATACCTTAAGCACAACACAACAGTGTCTTCGAAATCATATCCACATTTTGCCATAACAGGCACGTGTACAATTAAATCTAATTAATTTCCGCACACGGTAGATATTTTTTTTTAAATCCACTGCAGTGACAAACACGTCCGTGCAAGTCAATCCTCAGAGTTACACTATTTGTAAACAAAGCATGTTTTTACCCAACAGCCTTGAGTGGCCACGTGACGTTCTTTTGATGTTAACAAGGGTGGTTCAAGGGCAGATTATCCATTTCTGAATAAATTCTTTCCCTTGGGTTTCATCAATGTCACAATAGTAGATTATCTCCCCCTTTTGGACAATCCATGCACAAGTCGCTTCCCCCTTTTTCTCAACATATGCCTACAATTTCCCGTCTTGTGGGGATTGTCAAAGAAGATTTCCTTGTTTGATGTTGGCGACTTAGCGGTGTCCTTGATCTAACTGGTAAACAACTGCAGATGTACATTCCGACTTTGTTTTTCTGTCCCGGTTAAAAAACAAATGTAGCTTTGCACACAGGCCATGAATATGACCGTCGGTATTGTCATCATCTGGTGGATACACAGTGAAATCATGACATAGGCCCCCTCTTAAGAGAGTAGTCCATCTCACTCTTCTCCACTGTGAATTCAATCCAGATGATTCATTCCTCTTCTTCAGGAGCTGGGTGTCTTGATAAGAAGTCCGCTCCAACATTTTCCTTCCCAGGAATATACTCAACTGTGAAATTGTAGGGTTGAAGTAACAACGACCACCGCATCAAACGGGCGTTGAGCTTCTGAGAAGTAGCCAGGAACATCAGGGGCTGATGATCTGACTGGACCCGAAACTTAACTCCATACAAATAGGGCTGGAATTTTTGCACGGCCCATACGAGAGACAAACATTCTCTCTCGACGGTCGAATAATTCCTCTCAGCCTGGAGTAGTTTCTTGCTTGCGTATGCCACAGGTTTCAAAACCGAAGCATCGTCTTTCCCTTCCTGTAACAACGCTGCCCCAATCCAATCCCACTTGCATCCGTTCTCAACACAAATGGTTTGGAAAGGTCCGGGAGCTGTAATACAGGTTTACTGACCAAGGCCTCCTTTAAACTGACTATAGGCAGTCTCACATTCTGGTGTCCAAATGATTTGGTCCGGGAATCCCTTTTTCAAGGTTTCCGTCAATGGAGCTCCCAGTTCAGTGAAATGTGGGATAAATTTCTGGTAGAATCCACACAACGAGAGAAAAGATCGCACGTCCTTCTTCGTTTTTGGCCTTGGGGCATTTCTGATTTTCTCTAGGTTCTTCTCTTCTGGGACAATGTGTCCTGGAGTGATGGTGTGACCTAGAAATTCCAGAGTCTGGTAACCAATCATGCACTTGGTTGGACGAGCGGTAAGCCCTGCTTCCTTGAGTCTATTAAACACTCTCTCCAAGGATTGCAAATGGTCATCCAAGCTGCCACTGGAAATCAGAATATCATCCATGAAGGAGATGATGGCCGGATCCTGTAAAGGATCTAGTAAAGTCCTCATCATACGTGTAAACACACTAGGTGCGTTGCTGAGACCAAAGGGCATGACCTTGAATTCGTAGTGTCCACTGGGTGTACTGAAGGCCAGCAGTGGTCGAATCTCCGGTTTGACTGGTATTTGATAGTACCCCCGACTCAGATCCACCTTTGAAAAGTACCGAGCCTTATGGAGCCTAGCGAATAACTGCGTTGGATTCGGCAAAGGTTCCACCTGAAATTGTGTATGACTGTTCAGAAGTCGGTAGTCTATACACAACCGGTGTTCTCCACTTGGTTTCCGTAACAAAACTACCCCCGCATTGTATGGGGATGTGGATGGTGCCAATCACGTCATCCTCCAGCAGTTTTTGTATTTCCTCCTCCAGGGCCTTTTCTTTAGAGAAGGGCACTGGGTAAACCTTCTGGCGAACAGGCTCCTGTGTAGTCAACGTCATCTCGAACTCCACCAACCTCGTTCGTCCTGGTTTATCAGTCAGTATCTCCTTATGAGACCTGAGAACCTGGGTTATCTTCTCCCTCTCCTGGGAGGTCAGATCAGGGTTCACCTGCACATCCTTGTAGGTTTCCTGGTGTACCAGGGGATATTCCCTGCCCTCGCTGGTTCCCACTTCTGTCTCCACTGCAACTGCCATTGCCATGAGGTGAGCTGCTTTTTCTCCGGGTCTCTCTTCGTATTTCCGCAAGAGATTGATATGGAAAATCTTCGACTTTCCCCGGATCCGGATCTGATAGTTGGTTCTGGATATTACCCTTTCCACGGGAAATGGTCCTTGCCAACCTATCTCCAGTTTGTTGTTTCCCGTTGGGAGTAGCAACAAAACTTTGTCTCCCACCTCTAGAGATCTGTCTTTAGACCTACGGTTGTAGTAAGCCGCATGTCTTTTCCTGGCCTTTTTCAAGTTTTGATTTGCCAGAGTCCATCCTTTGTGGAGTTTTTCTTTCAGTTCCTCCACGTATTGATAGGATGAGATTACTTCTTCTGACGTCCCCTCTTCAGTCCAACTCCTCAACATGGCTTCCAACGGTCCTTTGATTGGACGACCAAACAGCAACGTAGCGGGTGGTAGTCCTGTTGAGCCATGAGGAACTTCCCGATAGGCAAAGAGTGCTGCAGGGATATATTCATCCCACCTATCAGGTTTTTCCTGCGCTAGTTTCCTGAGCATTGTCATCAACGTGCCGTTGAAACGCTCTACTTGTCCATTGGCTTGAGGATGGTAAGGGCTGGTATGTATGTGGTTAGAGTGAAACACTCTAATACCTCCTCCATGAGTTTTCCACAAAACTGGGACCCATTGTCCGTCAGAATTTGATCTGGGAAGCCTAATCTTGTAAAGGCCCCCATCAGTGCATCCGCCACTCGTTTCGAGTCAATCGTGGTCAACGGTATGGCTTCACCCCACATTGTACAGCAATCCACCATTGTGAGTATATACATGTTCCTCTTCCTAGTCCTAGGAAGTGGACCCACGATATCGATGGCTACCCTCTCGAAAGGAGAGTTCATGATGGGCATCTCACCCAGGACCACCGGTGCTGTCCAGTGTTTCGGTGCCACCCTCTGGCACTCAGGGCATGACTTCACATACCGACGCACATCCTCTGTCATTCCCGGCCAATAGTAGTGGCAGGAAATCCGCTGCATGGTGGCGGCAATACCCATATGTCCACTAAAGGAGATGGTATGCCCCATATGAAGAATCTGGGACCGGTGAGCTTTTGGGACGACCAACTGACCGTATAGGTTGTCTCCCCTTCCTGCTCTCCTGTAGAGTATCCTATTCTTCATGTAGTACTGCCCCCGTCCTGGTGGATCAGCACTTTTCTGCAGCTTTTTGTAGCAAGGACGTAAAGTATCATCCTCACTCTGGGCAGTTCGTAGCTCCCCCGGCATTGGGTTAGTCACAATTGCGTCTGCCTCTTCCGTTCTCGTCTGAGAGCGAGTCTGTATTGCTCCCATATGGATTGGCTCCCTGGGCATTCCCAGAAAGACATACCGGCAACCTAGGATTACTGGGAAAATGGGATCGGTCAATACAGCAGCCTTGATTGTGCCGGTGACATATCTTGACCGAATCTCCACGTTAGCAATGGGCAACTTCATGGCCACAGCACTCTTCTGTGCAGGCTGTATTTCCATGGTCTCACCTGTGAATTGTTCTGGGTGTACCAGAATCCGCAGAAATCACGGCCTCCCCGTCCAGTCCTGTGTCGTACAAACACTCCACTTGACGACCGTTAACCTCTACCAATTCCACTACAGGTGGTTTTTCCTGGTCTGGAGTTTCTTCGTCGGCCTCGACCTGTTCAGTGGGCTCCACCTTAGGTCTCCCGGGGCACACGATGAATTTAGATTCTCCTGACTTTCTCTTGCAGTCAATAGCATTGTGCGTGTTTGACTTGCATTGGTTGCACCATTTCTCTGTCCTAGATTTCTTGTGCCGGACTTGAGTGAGCTCTCCTGATGGTCAGCTATCTTGCTGACCTTGGCATTCTCCGTGACAACCTCCTTGGAAGTCACTTGACATGCTGCGAAGTGAGGGCTCTTAGCCTTCGATTTGCAGTCCCTCGTATTGTGAGTGGGTGACTTACAAATTGAACACCACTTCTCCGACCACGGTCGTTTTGGTGTAGAGCTCGAAGAGCTCTTGCTTCCCTCCTTCGTCTTCTCTGAACTATCCTCTGATTTTTGCACATAAGGTTCCCCCTTTTTTGTTCCAGAGCTTTTGGCTTTCTTCTTGTCATGTTTCTCCTGACTTTTGGTGTTGGTGGGAAGGTTTTCCCCGGCCTCCCATGTACCTCTACGAACCGTTCTGCTAATTTTGTCACGAGGTCAATACGTTCCGCTCCTTGTTCTCCCAGGAATGTCCTGAGAGGTTTTGACATTTGCTTCTTCAGCTGGTCGACCACCATGAGTTCTTCCAGACTCTCATAGTCATGTGCGAACCCAGCCAAATCCATCCACTTATGGAGATAAGATTTAAGACGCAAACTGTAGGCGGCAAAACAACTCCCCCGGTTCTCGTTTCGCTGCTCGAAATTTTTTCCGGTAGGTATGTGACGTAACCTCGAATCGTTTCAGCAGAGCCGTCTTTAACTCATCATAATTGTTCTCATGTCCTGGTGGCAGGCGAGTATAAACTTCGTATCCCGTCCCGCGTAATCCCTGGGATAGCTTAAGATTCCATTTGTTACGCTCCAGACCCATAGCAACTGACATAGCCTCGAAGCGTTGAAGGTATTGGTCAATCTTCTCTTTGTCCTCCTCGTAGACCGCCAAAGGAAACTTCATAGCATGGTACCCCTGTCCACCTACTGGTGTTGAGCCTGGGACTGAGGAACCTCCAACTGCTCCCTCAGTTTCCCCATTAGATTGACTCTTGAGCTCGAGTTCCCGCATCCTGTACTCGTGCTCCCTTTTCTGAGCTTCTTGTTCAGCTTCCAGTTTCCTAGCTGCTTGCTCAGCTTCCAGTTTCCTAGCTGCTTGCTCAGCTTCCAGTTTCCTAGCTGCTTGCTCAGCTTCCAGTTTCCTAGCTGCTTGCTCAGCTTCCAGTTTCCTAGCTGCTTGCTCAGCTTCTAATTTCTTAGCTGCCTGCTCAGCTTCAAGTTCCATCCTTCTAGTGGCTTGCTCAGCTTCTATCCTCTTAGTTTCTAACTCCAATCTTCCTCAATTCCAATTCGGCCTTCCGATCGTCTCTTTCTGCTTGACGATACTCTCTCTCCACTTCCTGTATGTAATCCGTTAAAGCTGAACCAGACAACCCATTCCTTCCCCTTTGCCCTTAGTTCTGCCCCAGTTAATTTAGGAGTGGCCATTTTTCAGACAGGTAAGTCAGCAGATAGGGTGCAGCTTATCTCCAAGAGGAATATATATATAATGAACAATCACTGTTAATCTAATAATTAAGACCACACACAACACAATCACTCAGTGACAAGAGAAGAATCAGGACCACAGACCTATGCAGACGTGTGAGGTGTGAACAGGTAAGATATGTATCCTAACCCCTATCCACATTCACTCTAGCTGGATTCTCTCTCCAACAATATCACCGTCCTCTTAGTAAAGATCCCGTGTCAAAAGACCCCGTTGTCAGGAGATCCCACTGTCAAAGGATCCCGCTTACAAGAGATCCCGCTTACAAGAGATCCCGCTGTCCAAAGATCACGTTTACGAGCCCCCAATAAATGTCGTAAGTCTTTCTTACTTACTTTAGTGTCGTCCTTGGAGTGATGGGAATCCACACCACATTTTTATTACCCCAATATTGTTGTCTTAGAGAAACCACCAGACTCCGTCCACAAAACTCCGTCGGTCTGCAAACCCCTTTTTCTTACTCTCACTCACCCTTAGATCATGCCCCCTCTCACTCCTCCCCAACATAACATACTCCACAACTCTAGCTTTAACAAATAAATACAAAATAATTTATTAAGCAAAGAGTATAAGTGTGAGAAGTGTGTGTTAGTAATGTGTAGAATGTGTGTCGAATATTCTAGTGGGTGCAGACTTAGACCAGGTAGCTGAAGAGCCCAGCCCGATCATCCCAGAAAGGATCACACCACATCTTCACTCAGTCCACGAAGACCTCACCCAGGTATGTGTCCATCCTGCTAGATGTAGATTTCCACCGGGGCTGTTTGATCACTCAAAAGAACTAGTCACAGTCCGACCCTAAATCCTGTCTGGATCACACAGTTAATATATGTCTAATTTGTTCCTATACTTATAACACCCTTGTCTAGTGGAGGACACGAACATACTGTTCTTTGAAATAAATGTACTTCCTGTCTCAAGTGTCTACTGTTCACAAGACCATTGTTATACTAACTTCCTAATAAGTTTATACTGATTTATTCCCATGTGATGGGGAATAACTGTATCTCTTTGTTTGTTCACCTGTCGTGTAAAACATACTGCCACTGGGCTGTTCCAGGTGGTGTAAAAGAAATTCACTTTTTACTATTCTGTTCCCAAGTGATGTTTGAAAACATTAATTTGACGATTGGTCTTCCTCCAAAATGGTGCGGAGAAAACAATTTCTGGTCTTCTGTTAATGTGTGACGTTTGATAATCCCTCTTATGCTTGTTCCCGTAAACCCGTTCTATCATGGGCTAAGTGCAAAAGATGTTGACCAACTGCCTGCACCAAGGTCTCCATTCTCAGTGACTTGAGTGACCTAAAGAAACCTGTCAACGAGAGAACAACACATTGGGTGATAGCAACTGTCCCCAACCTCCATTGGATGTGTCCGCCTCACTCAGATACATGACAGTGAACATTCTCTGCATGGGCATAGGAGTTCTTCACTCCGGTCTGCAGTGGGTTAGATCAGGACAGAGCAAAATGTAAAGTGTAGACCCCTAGCAGACATCACTAGAAGATCCCATCATTGTACATTCTCCCCATCCCCAATTTCCCCAATACACCCAACTACACAATTCTCACTAGCAGAGCTAATCTATTCATTACTCTAGCAAGTTTTACCGAGAGCTACTGCTTATATTAACTGAGGCTTAAATACTCTCTACAATACCTTAAGCACAAACAACAGTGTCTTCGAAATCATATCCACATTTGCCATAACAGGCACGTGTACAATTAAATCTAATTAATTTCCGCACACGTAGATATTTTTTTTAAATCCACTGCAGTGACAAACACGTCCGTGCAAGTCAATCCTCAGAGTTACACTATTTGTAAACAAAGCATGTTTTTACCCAACAGCCTTGAGTGGCCACGTGACGTTCTTTGATGTTAACAAGGGTGGTTCAAGGGCAGATTATGTATCCATTCTGAATAAATTCTTTCCCTTGGGTTTCATCAATGTCACAATAGTAGATATCTCCCCCTTTTGGACAATCCATGCACAAGTCGCTTCCCCCTTTTTCTCAACATATGCCTACAATTTCCCGTCTTGTGGGATTGTTCAAAGAAGATTCGCTTTTGATGTTGGCGACTAGCGTTGTCCTTGATCTAAACTGGTAAACAACTGCAGATGTACATTCGACTTTTGTTCTGTCCCGGTAAAAAACAAATGTAGCTTTGCACACAGGCCATGAATATGACCGTCGGTATTGTCATCATCTGGTGGATACACAGTGAAATCATGACAACAAGGTTACTGACAACTGATCGAGAGACTGTCCAGCGGGACGTGGTGAGGGCGAAGTTATGCTAAATACCTGCCACATAACGGTGACACACACACGTACTCACACACACACCACACACACACACACACACACACACACACACACACACACACACGCACGCACACACACGGGCGGGAGAATATAGACATATAAACACATGCATCCGGCGAGCTAGAGTGTCACATGAATGAGGTGGTGTGAACTCCCTGTGATCAAAATACAGCAACACAAGGAACCCATACCAACAAAGACTGATTCAGCACGGAGTGCGCAAAGAGTGTGCACAACATTCAGCCCGTAAAGGAAATATTTACGGACGTTCAAAAATGCTGCAACTAGTACCACCAGCATGGGAACTCTTCGTTGGCTACTGATCAAGTAAACTGAGCTAGTGTGGGAATATCTCGAGCGCAAAGATGCCAATTCTCGATTCATATTTTAAGTGTCTGTAACCACAATTTCCAAGGATATTTCAACATTCTCCAGAATCTTCACTCTGAAAACGAGGCTAATGAATGGCCATTATATTGTCCTAATGTGGAGTTCTACATAAGTGTTTGTTTTCTAAACTTCGCTTTTCAAAAAACGAGTATTTAAAAAGTGGTTTACAAGCATGCTTTCTACGAATTAAAACATTTGGCACGGCGTGTGGCGTTCAACAGATACAAATTAACTTTTTATCCTTCTTGAGACTTTTTAACGTCTTGTTAACGGAAACGACTTGTTAAAGTGAGCATGTGACGTTAGCTTTTCGCGTGGGAATAGATAATTAGAAGAATTTTATCATCGGCTCATTAAATTCTATTTTACTGGAAAAGAAAATATTGGTAGAGGCCGTGTAAGATGAGGAAGTAATGACAGAAGAAGTATAAGTAAAGTAAAGTAAAGTAAAGTAAAGCTAAAGCTAAAGCTAAAGTAAAGTAAGTAAAGTAAGTAAAGTAAGTAAAGTAAAGCAAGGCAAAGCAAAGTAAAGTAAAGTAAAGTAAAGTAAAGTAAAGTAAAGTAAAGTAAATTAAAGTAAAGTAAAGGACTGGGCGCCCAAGTCGACCCTATCTAAAATGGGTTAAGTTAGTTGCATGTCCTTTACAGAACGTCGCAGTCAATCCCAAGTTTGTTTGGCCGTTTGTTCATTTCTTGGCAATTTTACATTCAGTGGTTTGCCATTGCTTTCTGAACGTCCGGCATTCATACCATTGTATGAAAATCAACACAAGGTGGTCTGCTGCCGAATCTCCCGCAGCTGTATTTCGAGCGCAGTATGCGGGATTACGAATGACGTCCGTAACTCATTCTTCACAGAGCTGGCTTTGGTACCAGAAAATATTTCGAGAAGTAAAAGCGGCTGGCGAAATAGTTATAACATCAGCCATTGAGTGCCGATTGGTTTATAAAACACATGTATATTGGGCAGATGTCTAAATGCTTTAGAAGAGCTGTGGGAGTGACGGTGAGAGATTGACCATTAGGAATGAGGGCGAATTAGAAGACGTCCAGGTCTAAAACCAGACATGTAATTTTGTTCGCTCGCTCGTTTTGAACTCAAGCGTAGTCCATACACAATACTTCTATTCTGCTGGACTGAATTTTGCCTGCGGATTAGCTTTCCTTATTAACAGTACCCTCGTCATCAGGTGAACCCACTCTGACTTCAGAGGAACTTGTAATTTACGTCCCCAAGTCAAGGACAATAGGTCAACGTTTTAGTCCAGCTGTCCGGTGTAGGGGATGAACCCCTTACCTCGGCATCAGCAAACCTGTTGTTTAAGAACAAGTGTTCTTATCCAGTCGGCCATGCTGACCTACGGAGACATGTATTTCATTGAAAACAGCAGATTAAATGGTTTGGTCACCTCACAAGAATGCCTTGGTACCATCTGCCACAAATAGCCACGTTGAAGACCTATAATAGTTATAAAGAAAGGGGACTAAGGTGCACTGTACACGGTTTAGTTTAGTCAATGGATCAACATCACGGCATACGGGTGTTACCCATAAGTGCTCCGTTCTCCTCCTAACTCAAACCTGAGTCTGGAGAAACTCAGCTCAGTGCACGAACTCTGTAGCACCGGTGAAGATCCTGAAATACTTTGTGTAGATTTTTAACTCGAAATTTTGCCCGGGCAGCGCAGTTAGGCTGCTCTTTTTCGATTTCCAACTGCCACGGGATATTTTACATTCGCAACAATACACACGGGAGTCCGATTTCACTACCCAGAGACCAGGGGAAAGTTTGTTACTAGAAGTCCACGTGAAATAAATCCCGGTCCTCACCGGGGCTTGAACCCGGGACCTCCAGCACTCGAGGCGGACACCATACCTCGAGATCACGCAGCCACCCACTGTACACGGTTTAGTAAGTCTCATTTTTTCACAGGAGCTGCACATACCTAACTCTTTGTATTTCATATTCGATGTCAAAGAGCTGCAAGTAAGCTAATGGATAAGATAGAAGTAGAACTATGGAAAGAGACCCAGACAGGATAGAGAGAACATAGCTATCTAGGAAATAGGGACGGAAAGGACAGAAGCACGAGTGAGAACTATGAATAGTTCTCCAACTGGACACACTCGTGTCCTAAAAGGGGACACCGTAAGACGTGAGCTGGAGTTACCTAGAATAGAGTGGGGAAACCCGCATCACGAGAAGTGTCCAGTCAACACTGGTAACTCTAACCGGTTGACCAGCCACTAACTGCGTGCTGGAACTCCGAGCACGCAAACCCGCTGACGCACGAAGGATCTACTGCTCGTGGCTGGACACGCCACGAAGATCGTCAGACCGGGACCCGACAGCGTAGAAGACGGACTGATGTATTCGATGTGAATACTTTGTTGCTTACAAAGGACAGTAGCAATAGTTATGACTTAGACTAACTTCTGTAGATATTACCATCGATATCATTCTTCACGTAACATCATCATGATATACCATGATAAATATTACCTATGTGGTTATCCGCTCGCAGAGCTAATGTAGAACTAGCTCCGAATAAAGTTGTATCATATTTGTATCCTTTTGTACGACGTACGAGTTGTTATTTCATGTGGTACAAAAGAGGAATCCATGTATGCTTGTCAAAGCTGAGTTGCTGACAACTACACATACCGAACTCTTTGTATTTCATATTGGTAACACAGTTTGATACTTCTATAGCACAATTAGGTACTTCTACACCCAATTTATGCAATTAGTAATCCCGCATACCATGTTCAAAACACAGCTGGAAGTAGATCGCCTTGCGTTGGTTTTCTTACAAAGGTATGAGTACAGGTCGTTCAGAAAACAATGATAAACGACTGAAAGTAAACCTGCCAAGAATTCAAAAATAGCCAAAAAATGTTGGAAGTGACTGCGACGCCCTGTAAAGATAAGCAACTAACTTTAATTTTATGCTCAATTAGTGAACGCGTTTCACAATATCGCATACCGGGATTGAAATCAGCTGTAGGCGATTTGAAATAAAGCCGAACTGCATTGATTTTTTACAATGGTATGAGCGTGGATATTTCTGAAAGCGGTGGCAAACTACTGAAGGTAAAATTGCTTAGAAAATCACAAACAGCTGAAAAAATGCTTGGGGTTGATTGAGACATCATTTTAAGGACATGCAATTAACTTTTATACCCTATGCAAACAATTGCCGTGTAATAACGATGAAAGCAAGCTTGTGCTAAGTTATCCACGAAATACATCGCATCAGTCCAATCATAATATAATAAATGAGAGAATTCACACGTGCAGAACACGAGCGCCCGGACAAGGATCCATATTTCAACAAGACCTAATTTGATAACCTAAAAACAGCCCATTCATTCATTCAGTAGCATGTCCGTTTCAGGACCTCGCTGCCGTAATAACCTTCCAGAAAACTTCTCGGTCATAAACAAGACCGTCCGATACACCGGTCTGGAGATCATCTGCCACATCCTGCACCCATCTTCTCTTTGGCCTTCTTCTTCCTCTCTTCCTGGCACATACTCCTTCATGATTATTTACTCCAAACTTTCATGACATTTCAAGTGACCAAATGATTTCAATGTTCTGTGTTTTATCGTGTTTTATCTTCTTTAGTTGCCAACATTCATCAATATTCAGATCTTGTCATTTGGATGCATTTGTCCTTTTCTGTATCCAAGATATTCTTAGAACCCGACTTTTTTTTCCCCCGCATATCCTTTACAGGACATCGCTGTCAACAGCAGCATCTTTCAGCTGTCTGTTGATTTCTTGGCAAGATTACACTCAGTAGTTTGCCATTGCTTTCTGAGCGGCGGGCACAGTTATCCCGCAAGTCACCAGCGGGGGTCGAACCGCTTCCAGCTCTCGTCCGCTACGAGACTTTGCGTGATAAACGGGATTACGGAGAAAGTGTTGTAACCCCTCGGCCAGAGAGACCGGCTAGAGTCCGTCTATAACATGTATATTCAAAGGCATTTGAACAGCAGCCCGTGCCAAATAAACGTGTGACAAAACCTGCGGCAGACTTCTGACAGCTGTGTTAGAGTTCGGGTCTGTTGTGTTGGCCGAAAGGAAAGGCTGTCCCGTTGTGTTTGTTGTTGATACATTTGTCTGTCCTGCTGTGTTGGTTGTTGATACCCTTGAGGGTGCCTGTGTTTTAGAGGCACAGGTTAAACGGTGCCTGTCAAAATATTCACATCAGGTGAGCATGGCTGATAGGATAAGTGCTTTTGCAACTAAACTTCCGATACGCTGATTCCGCGGCAGCGGTTAAACCCCTACGCCGGTCAGTTGAACTAGAATGTTCACTTCTCACCCTTGTCTTGTGGGAGTAAATTACACGTACCTCAGAAATCGGAGTGGGTTAGCCTGATGGAGAGGAACACTGGTAATAGGGAAAGCTAATCCACACGCACAAATCAGTCCAGTGCAATAGAAGTAGAAGCAATTGTATGGAGTATGCTGGCGTTCAAAGCGAACAAAAATGCCCATAACCTTGAAGGAGGGTGAATGGGAATGAACATACAATATAGCCAGGAGGTTGGATAATTGGAATATAGCCAGGAGGTTGGATAATTGGAATATAGCCAGGAGGTTGGATAATTGGAATATAGCCAGGAGGTTGGATAATTGGAATATAGCCAGGAGGTTGGACAAATGGAATATAGCCAGGAGGTTGGACAAATGGAATATAGCCAGGAGGTTGGACAAATGGAATATAGCCAGGAGGTTGGATAATTGGAATATAGCCAGGAGGTTGGATAATTGGAATATAGCCAGGTTGTTGGATAATTGGAATATAGCCAGGAGGTTGGACAAATGATATACAGACAGGAGTTTGGACAAATGGAATATAACCAAGAGGTTGGACAAATGGAATATAGCCAGGAGGTTGGATAATTGGAATATAGCCAGGAGGTTGGATAATTGGAATATAGCCAGGAGGTTGGACAAATGATATACAGACAGGAGGTTGGACAAATGATATACAGACAGGAGGTTGGACAAATGATATACAGACAGGAGGTTGGACAAATGGAATATAGCCAAGAGGTTGGACAAATGGAATATAGCCAGGAGGTTGGGCAAATGGAATATAGCCAGGAGGTTGGACAAATGATATACAGACAGGAGGTTGGACAAATGGAATATAGCCAGGAGGTTGGACAAATGGAATATAGCCAGGAGGTTGGGCAAATGGAATATAGCCAGGAGGTTGGACAAATGAAATATAGCCAGGAGGTTGGACAAATGGAATATAGCCAGGAGGTTGGATAATTGGAATATAGCCAGGAGGTTGGATAATTGGAATATAGCCAGGAGGTTGATAATTGGAATATAGCCAGGAGGTTGGACAATGATATACAGACAGGAGGTTGGACAATGGAATATAACCAAGAGGTTGGACAAATGGGAATATAGCCAGGAGTTGGATAATTGGAATATAGCCAGGAGGTTGGATAATTGGAATATAGCCAGGAGAGGTTGGACAAATGATATACAGACAGGAGGTTGACAAATGAGATACAGACAGGAGGTTGGACAAATGATATACAGACAGGAGGTTGGACAAATGGAATATAGCCAAGAGGTTGGACAAATGGAATATAGCCAGGAGGTTGGGCAAATGGAATATAGCCAGGAGGTTGGACAAATGATATACAGACAGGAGGTTGGACAAATGGAATATAGCCAGGAGGTTGGACAAATGGAATATAGCCAGGAGGTTGGGCAAATGGAATATAGCCAGGAGGATGGACAAATGATATACAGACAGGAGGTTGGACAAATGGAATATAGCCAGGAGGATGGACAAATGATATACAGACAGGAGGTTGGACAAATGGAATATAGCCTAGAGGTTGGCAAATGGAATATAGCAGGGAGTTGGATAATTGGAATATAGCCAGGAGGATGGACAAATGATATACAGACAGGAGGTTGGACAAATGGAATATAGCCAGGAGGCTGGACAAATTGAATATAGCCAGGAGGTTGGACAAATTGAATATAACCAGGAAGTTGGACAAATGGAATATAGCCAAAATGTTGGGTAAAAGGAAAGATATATGCGGATATGTGTGTATGTTTCGTTCAAAATCTTTATCAATGAAAAGTGTAGTTAGCTGGGGAACTGATAATTAATACATTTGATTCAATGAATAACATAAACACAAGTTCGAAAAATAAAATTACGGAAAAGAGGAGCGAATTAAAAGTGTTGAAAAATGAAACAAATAGGGACCGATAAATGCACATTAATAAAGAGTGGACAATGCTTACCTACCCATTTAACTACCTACATATTTTCATACCTATATACCGGCAGGCACGCATGCATGCATGCACATATGTAAGAATAAGGCATGAAAAGCAGATATGCACATATAGGGTGTACTTTTAATGACTGTGAGATTTTTGAAAATATTGCCGTTCCAAGTTTTGTATTCACCCTCTGTGATCCCATGCAACATAAAAGGTAAATACAAAACTTGGAACCACACTATTTTCAAAATCTTCAGTCATTAAAAATACACCATGTACCTACCTACCTACCTACCTACCTACCTAGATGCCTGCCTGCCTGCCTGCCAACCTACCTACCTACCTACCTATCTACCTTCCTTCCTACCTACCTACCTTCATATCTAGATGCCTGCCTGCCTGACAACCTACCTACCTACCTACCTATCTACCAACCTACCCACCCACCTACCTACCTACGTATCTATTTACCTACCTAGATATATACCTACTAGCTTAAATACCTACCTACCCACATACATACATACATGCGAACCTACACAGACATATAGAAGTAACACTCTACACACACAGCACACACACACACACACACACACACACACAACACACAGACACACAATCACACACAGCACACACATACAACATACACACACGCACACACATAAAACACACCCAACACGCACCCACAGGTCTACTTGAAAACCAAGATGAATGAAAAAAGTATTCGACGCGAAGGGAATCCAAACACAAGCCCGCCGACCAGACAGGCAAGCGCTCTACCCACTACACCACCGCAGTATCCCATGGCGGGGAAAGGGGTCCTGTGCCGACAACAAGGTGGGGTCGTTCGGTCCATTATCTTTTCCGAATGTTTAACTTAAGAGAGATGTTGATAAGTATGAAAACACTTCTGTCCTCGCGTTAATGAGTTCTTTCAGCTGCTGGTTGTATGTAAATAGGTAAAAAGCCCTTTACACTCCTTCAAATCGCAAACCCGCATACCGCGTTCAAAACGGAGTGCAGGGCGATTTGGAAGCACATCACCTTGCGTTGTTTTTCATATAAAGGTATGAGTGCAGTTAAGAAAGCAATAGAAAACTACTGAACGTAAACACGTAACAGGAAATCGCAAACAGCAAAAATGCTGGGGTTGATTGCGACGTCGTGTAAAGGATATGCAACAAAGATTCATATTTTTATTGACCAGTGGTCATTCGATAGGGATGTGGTCAGTATCTAAACACAGAAACCACAAACATTATGTTGCACTATTTATTGCCTACTAAACAAGCTGAACAGCGTATAAATACCTTTGAATATAAATGTTATCGAAGAGTTCTAAGAATATCTTGGATATGGAAAATAACAAATGCATTCATACGATAAGATCTGAATATTAAAGAAGGTTGGCTGCTAAAGACGATTAAACGAAGACAGGTGAAATATTATGGTCACTTGAAACGTCATGAAAGTGTTTAGAGAACAATAATGGAGGGGTATATGCCCGGGAAAAGAGGAATCGGAAGTCCTAAGAGAAGATGGTGCCGGATGTAGCGGATGATCTCCAGATGTAGTGGACGCGGGACATCTTGCTTATGACCGAGAAGTTTTCCGGAAGGTTGTTACGAGAGTGAGGTTCTGAAAGGGACATGCTACTGAATAAATGAATGAATGAATGAATGAATGAATGAATTTATTGTCTGGCATATTTTGCTGCATCTCGTCAGGTGAATACTACAGAGTTATAGATCATATGAAGCGAATAAATGAACAATAATTTAGCATCAATACGTAGAAACTGCAAATATTCATTAATTGGCATTCAGGTAAAATATAAGGACTAAAATTGGATGGCAGAATTATCAATGTGGAGAGAGATAACCACATATCAGTGAATCAAGAAGTAAAGAAAAGACGATGACACTGGATAGGATATACATTGAGAAAACCTGATAAAATTATTATTAGAAGGAGCTTTGTGTGGGATGCGATGGGTAAAAGAAATAGAGGAAAACCTAAAACCACACGGAAACATGAGGAAGAGACAGACATTAATAATATAGGGCAGACACAGGTCAACGAGAGAGACGAATGGAGACGGATTGTGTCTGCAGCAAAGAACCTCAATGGCTCGGAACGCTGAAGAAGAAGAAGAAGACACAGACGGACCTACATGGGATATCTAAGGATATGACGTCATGGAGCTCGTTGGTTTAAGACCTATGCCACGAAAGAAGAAATAAGTATTCACCATCTTTACAGGTATTTATATCTTGGAAGTATGATCACAGAAGATGGCAGATTGGACATAAATATTCAAAACAAATGTAAAAAGCAAGTACTCTTACATATCAACTATCACAGATGCTGAAACACCCCAAATATACCCATGTCCGCAAAACGACAGATAATAAATAGCATATTCACACCACCCCTATGCTACCAAAGTAAATCTTAGACAAACTTGTGGCACATTTATTGAAAGACAGAAGATCAAATGGTGTGGCCATCTCGTTAGAATGCAACACCATCAACTACCAGCACTGGCCCTACATCAAAGAAGATCTGCTACGACAGCCAGAGAATGCCCGAAAAGAAATAGATTGACGTCATCATATACATTCTACAATCACAAATGACACCATCCAGTGCTGCCCATAGGACACTGGAACGCAAATTATTCCTCCTCACGAAACTTGACAGCAAAAGTGGAAGATGATGATGATCAAAATATAAGCAACGTCGGTTTCATAAAATATCTGATACAAGCAATGTCGATTTCATTAAAATATCAGATACAAGTAATGTCGGTTTCATTAAAATATCAGATGGTAGATCGGTGCTGCAGGGACATGATCGCCAGTGCCAGCTCTACGAAAAGACACCCGGAGAAGAGATATTTGCCTTCTTAAAATGATGGCCCCAGGTGTATTCTCCAACTTAAATTGTTCAGCTCGCGAATGCAAAGGATGAAAAAGGGGGAGATAACCAGATCACAGTCAATCAGTATAAAATCTAAACCGAAAGACATCTATTGCCAACGGTCAGTCAATTAGCTCCTGAAGTCCGAAGATGTATTGTCTTTCGAGAGGGGGCTGGGAGGAGAAGGATGATAAAAGTGGCCTTCCGGAAGGTCAGTTTGCAGAGTGTTAGAGTGTAACAGATGGACGCCGGGAGAAATTAGCGCAACCGGAAGGTCAGTTTGAGCGAGTGTTAGAGTGTGAGAGATGGACGCTGGGAGAAATTAGCGTGACCAAATGGGACTGCTTTGACTAAGCTTTGGACGAGTCGGGTTTTAGAGTGTACAGATGGAGGTTACGGCGTCTCCTCAAAGAGGGATACAAGTAACGCAGTTTTCCTGTAATATATAGAGTAGGCGATTGTGGCGTAGGGGTGTAGTGAAAGGCAGTTTCACAATTCCTTCGACCTACAGAGTCGTAGGTTCGAAATACATCGCGGGCCGTATGGAAGCAAGTCGTTTTGAGTTGATTTCAATCGTATGAGTCGTTGGCCATTCAATGGTATGAGGTGTTGATCAGGTCTATATATATATATATATATATATATATATATATATATATATATATATATATATATATATATATATATATATATATATATATATATATATATATATATATATATATATGTCTTTCCCCGTTCTGTATCTCCATAAAGATTGTCAAATGTTACTAAGTTATGTGGTGGTGAGCATGGACATCTCCTACCCAAGGAGAGGAAGAATATCTTCTTACGTCCGCTGGTTTACTGGACACCCTTGGGTAAGGTGGAGCACCCTCTAACACCCCTCTTCTCCCCTCCCCCAAGCAGGACAGTGCTAAACATTGCAGCAGGCAGCGGATGGAGCTGGGGAGCAGCCGACAGGTAATTAAATTGTTGGTTGTGGTCTCAAGTTCGCTACGGTAGGCAGATGATCTCTTTATAGAGTATGGTCACTGACAAGTGGGAATGCAGTACCTTTTTTACACATCAGCCAGTCAATTATATACAGCATTATCTGATAAAATCAACCAATTAATTATGCATATTAATATCTAATCCAACCAACAAATCAATTCTATACAACAAAATCTGATCAAATCAGCCAATCAACCAATTCTCAACAATATTATCTCATACAATCAATTCTCTACAACATTATCTGATCCAACTAAAAAACCAGCCAATTCTCTACAACATTATCTGACCCAACTACTCAACCAGCCAATTCTCTACAACATTCATCATCATCAAGTGCCGTGCCGGCTGGCGTAGGCGTTCATGGCTCTCCACAGATCTCGGTCTTTGGTTTTCTGGATCAACTCTGCTGCTGATATTCCTCCAGTGCCACCGTCTCAATCCATCCAGCATCACTTCTCTTGGTCTATCTCTGCCTCTCTTCCCCTCGATCTTTCCAGTTGTTACGATGTTCTCCAATGCCTCTCTTCTCATCACATGACCGAAGAAAGATGTTTGTCTCTGTCTTATTGTTGTATATAATGTTCTTGTTTCATTAGCCTGTTTCAGGCAGTCGTCGTTAGTTACTCTGGCAGTCCAAGGAATTCGCAACATTCGTCTCAGGAACCACATTTCTGTTGCTTCTAATTTCTTCTTAATGTGTTCATTTACATTCCAAGATTCACTGCCATACAGCAAAACTGGTTCTACATAGCATTTCAGCACTCTCTTTCTTACATTCAGTGATAGTGACTTTTTGCATAAGATACTCTTCATTTTCTGAAATGCGGCTTTTGCCTGCCCTATTCTGCTCCTAACCTCTGTTGTACATCTTCCATCTGATGTTATATGTGCCCCTAGGTATCTAAAATTATCAACTTGGTTAAGGATTTTCCCTTCTATTTCTATGTCACATTTTGGTGTCACGATTTTCTTTGATATCACCATTGTTAATGTTTTCTTGATATTCAAGGAGAGTCCTTCTACAACATTATCTCATGCAAATAACCAACGAGTTTTCTACAGAATTATCCGATCCACCCAGCCAACCAATTCTCTACAATAATACCTCATACAACAAGCCAACCAGTTCTCTACAAAATTATCTCATGCATCATTATCTAATGCAGCATGATCTCATAAAACATGTTCTCATACAACATTATCTCATAGAATAAGCTAACCAATTCTCTACAACATGATTTCATATAACATTACCTCATACAACATTACCTCATACAACATTATCTCATACAACATTATCTGATACAAGCCAACCAGTTCTCTACAAAATTATTCTATCGAACCAGCCAACGAATCCTCTACTCTAAACAACATAAAATAACAACGTAACGCAGCTTTACAGAACACACTAAAGGAAAACAAAGGACGTTGCGGCAACTAACCTATTCAGCAAACATACTCACGAGACCACAGCTTATAAGCACGGAAAGACAATACTGTGACTAACGTAAGGGACAATAAGAGAATGAGAAGAATGCTAAGAAGAGAGAACGAACGAACTTTATTTTCAAAGGGTAAAGAAACGGCCACTGAAAAGAGTCTGAAATAATGAATAAAATGTGCTACTTATTTCAGAATACCAGGCGGATAAACTTTACCACAGTTTCATCAATTTTATTCATAATTTAATTAATTCTCTAAAATAGTATAGCATCATGCAGTGTCATTATTTCCCCTCTTTTGGAAACTCCATAGTGCAAAAAAGTTATCGTAAATCTGCAATTTTTCTTGGTCTTCAAAATTAAGTTTAACAACATATTTGTCATTCATGGAGAGGGTCGGGGTCTAATCGACATGTGCACTTTATTTAGAAAGGCCAGACTCTTTTAATGAAATCAGATCACGCGCGGCGCCAGAATTGTGTATGGTTGCTGCTTAACAATGGCATTTTACCGTAGGATATTATCAGTTAACCTTACCGTACTTCTTACAATAATACACCGACGCACTGTAGACTTACCTGATCGCATTGTTAATGTCTCAACAACAGGCAGAACTTTCTATAAGTCAGGTGTGTGATCTAGAGACCATCAATCGTGAAAGAGAGTGGGTGGAAGGTCTGGAAGACATCACGGACTGGCACAATGTAATAATAACACTGGGTCGTGAGTGCACAGAATGGGCAGCGGGCCGCACTGAGTTTGGAGTGCAACAGCTGATCCAGAGCAACACACATCAAGGTGACATAGTCATCTACATCGATGGGTCAGTGGTGAGAAACAGACGTAGTGGTTGGGGCTTTATTGCAAAGGCTAATGGGCGAGTCTTGAAAAAGGAGAGTCTGGCAAATGAGACTACGATATCCAGCATGAGAATGGAGGTGGGGGCAGTAACAGCGGCATTCCAGTGGCTAGAGGAGACTACTGCAACACACGTTGTACTCATTACGAATTCAATGAGTATGCTTAGCAAGGTGGATAAAGGAATGTTTCGTGTGGAATGGCTCTCGTCGCTTCATAGGTCACAGATCGTGAGAATTGTATGGATATTTTGCCCTGGCCATGCGGGGTACGGAGGAATGAACAGGCTGATAGGCTAGCAGGTAATGCACCTCTTGGTGGTAGTTTGCCTATGGACAAGGGGGAGGTGGTCGTGCGCCTGTGGGACCAGGTGGAGAAGGCGATGGAACAGATTGAGAACCCATATGTGGAAAGAATGAGATTGCGGGGGATCGGCAGGGGCTCTGGAAGAATCTCAAAACTGAGAGGGAAGACCAGGAGAACTTTTAATTAGATAGCGGTGGGAACGATTAGTAGTATGACTCTTCGCTGGCTGTTGAACGAAGGGACAGGAGCACGTATGGGAATGTCCTGAGTGCAGTGATGTCAGGTTCTTAACTCAACTCAACTCTTTCTCTCTCTCTCTCTCTCTCTCTCTCTCTCTCTCTCTCTCTGTCTCTCTGTCTCTCTGTCTCTCTCTCTCTCTATCTGTCTATCTATCTCTCGCTCTCTCGCTCTCTCTG
>JACEFZ010006095.1:0-18191 GCA_014155875.1 Cepaea nemoralis | reverse complement strand
AAAAGGCCTACCCCCCCCTATAAACCTATCTATTTCCCCTCACCTTTTTTAACGATGGGTAAATTTGGGGTTTTGTTTGAAAATTTTGGTTGTCCATTTCGGTGTTGCCACCCCCAAATGGATTTTGGACCGGCAATAATGAATGAGGAAAAGGGGGGGCAAATCGGTTGTTTCCATTTGATGGTTTTTTCCCCCCCGAACAGGGGTTCCTGGGGGTTTCCAAAAATTTTAAATTTTAAACCCGCAACCAAATCTTTGTTTTGCCATGGTTTGGGGCCTTTTTTCCAAAACCTATCTTTGGGTATGAAGGCTCCCGGGGCATTGGGCAATTTTGAGTGCCTCTTTAGCTTGTGGTTTTCTTTTTTAAGGGGGCCAGTTGTGGCGGGTTGACACCCCCCACTGGACCACGTTTATCCCGGGGAATCACACGCACCAAAACGGGGGAAAATAGATAGTGTTATATTACGGGTGGGCCTTATTCTACCAAAATATTTCCCATAGGGGTTTGTGTCAATTTAAATTTTAAAGCCCGAAAAAAACCCATTTCCCCGTTTCAATCCCCCCCTTGGGGGGGGTTACATACGCAATTCGTAATCCCACATACCGCGGGCGATTTGGAAGACAGCCTTGCGTTATATTTCATACAAGTGTATGAGTCCCGGCCGGTCAGAAATCAATGGCAAACTACTGAACGTAAACTTGCCAAGAAATCACAAATATCCAACACATTCTGGAATTGACTGTAACGTCCTGTAAAGGATATGCAACTGACGTACTGTCATTGGGTTTTATTTGCATACTTGGTAGGTCTGGTGACTTGCTGATTGTCAGTATCTGTCTTGTGCGGTGTTCGTTTTCATGTTGTGTTTACCCTATGTTATTGAAAGTGAACAACATAAACATAAATGCAACCAAAAGGCGAGTAATGCAGGTTAGAATACCTTTTGATGGTCTACTAAATGTACAGATAAATAGTACATCTCCGAAGCAAGTTGAAGAATTTAAATATCTAGGAAGTATGATCACATAAAATGGCAGAATAGACCGATATATCAAAATTAGATGCCAAATAGCCATTGCGCTTATATATAAACCGTCACCGATTTTTAAAACAAAATATACGGTCAGCATGGCTGAATGGATACAAGTGCTTGTTCTTAAACATGCCGTGTGCTAATGTAGCGGGTTCAATGTAGCGGGCTACATTGGTTGACATATCGTTCTTGACTTGGAGACGTAAATTACAAGTATCTCAGAAATCGGAGTGGGTCCGTCTGATTCTGATTGGATACTCAGGGCGGGATTTAGACTTGATAAGGCCCTAAGCTATTTGAAATATGGTGCCCTTTATAAGTCCAGATATTCTATATCATATATTCATATATGACATTTGCTCACTCGGACAATATTTTTTGGGCCCCCCCCCCCCCCCCCCACTTTCTTGGGGGCCCCACGCTATAGCTTGTGTAGCTTATACGTAAATCCTGCACTGTGGATACTGGTAATAGGGAAAGCTAACACACACGCACAAATCAGTCCGGTTGACTGGAAGTAGTAAAACGTGCAATGACTACGCTTGAGTCAAAGTGGCGACGGGAAAAAATTCAAGACATACCCATGTTCAGAAAACGACAGATAATAAATGGCATATTCATACCAACCCAACTTCATCATCTTCTTATATATAAAAAAGGATGTGTGTGTGTGTGTGTGTGTGTGTGTGTGTGTGTGTGTGTGTGTGTGTGTGTGTGTGTGTGTGTGTGTGTGTGTGTGTCCTTTATGCGTTCGAGAACGGCCCATCCGATTGAGATGAAATTTTCTACACGTCTTCCTTTCATTCCAGCGCAGCCAACTGTGATATTTTTGTAGTGTGAAATCGGCTGCTTACTTAATATTATTTAATTTTTCATTTTACATTGTAATTTATATACAGCGAGGGGACTTAACTCTAGAAAAGTTATTTCAAGGGGCATAACTATTAATAACATTGCTGTATAACCTATAGTCATATTGTTGCATCGTTTTCAAAGATTTATAAACTCTTTGTCTGTAGTTATGTACCGGCATATGAGTTATAATAAATAATGATACAATCTTTAAGGCATTTTCAAAGTTTTCATAAAAATAATGCATAATGCATAACATTGTAACTCATCTTTTTATGCTTAAGAAGTTATCTACAGTCATGCAGGTGATTAGAAACGGTTTTCATTAGAAATAATGGATGGTGTGTGGAAGGACATTCTTTTAAGTTACTTTATTTTGTTGTATGAATTTAATGAGACGCTACCCGCCAGGAGCTGGGCGAAGCCACGCCGGGTCAGATAGATAGACAGACCCACCTTTTCGCTGCAGTTATCTACAGGCATATGCGTTATAATCCTCCTCCTCCTCTCCCCTCCTCCTCCTATAATCTTCCTCTTCCCCTCCCCCTCTCCATCCTCCTCCTCCCTCTTCCTCCTCCTCCTCCCTCTTCCTCCTCCTACCTCCTCGCCCTCCTCCTAATCACTCCTCTTCCTTCCTCCTCCTCCTACGTCCTCCCCCTCATCCCTCCTCCTTCCTCCTCCTTCCCTTTTCTCCCTCCTCCTCCTACCTCCTCCTCCTACCTCCTCCCTTCTCCTCCTCCCTCTTCCTCCCTCCTTCTCCTCCCTCCACATCCCTCCTCCTCCTCCCACCTCCTCCTCCCCTCCTCCTCCTTCCGCCTCCGCCTAATCCATATCCCTCCTTCTCCCTCTCCTCCTCCCTCCTCCTCCCCCTCCTCCTCCTGCGTTCTTCTCCTCCCTCCTCCTTCTCCTTCCTCTTCCTCCCTCCTCCTCCTCCCTCCCTCTTCCTCCTCCTCCCTCTCCTCCTTGCTCTCCTCCTCCCTCCTCCTCCTAATCACTCATCCTCCCTCCTCCTCCTCCCTACTCCTCCTCCCTACTCCTCTCTTCTTCCTCCTCCTCCCTCCTTCCCCCCTCTTCCTCCCTCTTCCTCCTCCCTTCTCCCCCTCCTCCTCCTCCATTATCCCTCCTCCTCCTCCATCCTCCTCTTCTCTCCTCCTCCTCTCTCCTCCCTCTACCTCCTCCCTCCTCCTCCTCCTCCTCTTAATCCCTCCTCCTCCCTCCTATTCCTCCCTACTCCTACTCCTCCCTCCTCTTCCCTACTCCTCCTCTCTCCGCCTATCTCTTCCTCCCTCCTCCTCCCTCCTCCACCTCCCTCTTCCTCCTCCCAGCTCCTACTCCTCCTTTTTCTTGTTCTGCTGCTGCTGCTGCCGCCCTCCATTTACCCAAGTTAATTGTTGGGGAAGATGTAAAGACCTTTCAAATGCTCTTTCTAATACTTTTTGTAAGTTGGTCTTCGTTTATCTAGGTTGTTCTAACTGCAACCAATAAATGATTAGACAGACAGACAGACAGACAGACAGAAAGACAGACAGACAGACAGTCGGGAACGGGAACTTATATGACTAATTATATGAATTAAATGAGATGCTCCCCATCAGGAGCTGGGCCAAGCCGGGCCGGGTCAGGCAGACAGACAGACAGACAGACAGATAGACAGACAGATAGATAGTCGAGAACGAGAACGGGAGCTTATATGACTACTTATATGAATTAAATGTGATGCTCCACACCAGGAGCTGGGCGATGCCGGCCGGGTCAGACAGACAGACAGACAGACAGACAGACAGACAGACAGACAGACAGACAGACAGACAGACAGACAGACAGATAGTCGGTAACGGGAACGAGAACTTATATGACTACATATATGAATTAAATGAGATGCTCCCCACCAGGGCCTGGGCGAAGCCGGGCCGGGTCAGCTAGTTACACAATAAACTTCTCCCATCTGCAAAAATTATCTCGCTGAATGGGTGAATTGTTTAATTCTAGGTCGTTATTTTGGTTCAGTGTCGGCGAGATATTTCTTTGCATTGTGTGCTTCTTGTAATGCTTTGTCCATGTTTATGTTGAAAAACAGAGGCGAAGAGCACACAATTATGACGCACAGTGTGTAGTTATTTCGAATGTGACGGCAAGTCACTAATCTCTAGTTTAGTTAAGTCGACGGATCAACATCACGGCACACGGGTGTAACCCATAAGTGCCCCGTTTTAATCCTAACTCAAGCCTGAGTCTGGAGAATCTTAGCTCAGTGCATGAACTAATGTCTATCTAATCTCTCAAGGGAGTAATGGCCCTTAACGTACTCAGACTAAGCACCCTCACATGTAGGCGTGTTCATGATTGGTTGGATGTTGCAGTTAAAGTTCTCTACAGGATGATGCAGCCCAGTGGTTCTCAACCTTTTTTGGGCCCATGCACCCCTTCACCATATGTTCAGGGAAGCCTTCGTGGCGAAGTGGTCAAGCCGTTTAACTCGGGCTCCGAAGGTTGTGGGTTCGATTCCGGGCCGCGTCCTTCGTTTCACGAGTTAAATTTTTCGGAGACTCCTGTGGGTCGTTACTAGAGCCACGGAGTTCGTGCTTTGTGCGACGCCTTCCGCGATGCGGAAAGAGACCGAGCCATATGGGATAAAACACCCGGTGCAATGAAGTCGACCCTGTCGACTTTTAAGAGACTTTTTTGTTCACAAAAGTCCACGTGAAAAAATCGCGGTCCTCACCGGGGCTTGAACCCGGGACCTACAGTTGATGTTTAATGAATGTTCTTAATGTCTACGTCTACACAGAACCTTCGATAACTTTGGTTAAGTTTAGTTAATAATTAAACTGTATTTAGAAATTGTCAATTTTCCTGTTCCACTTAGAGAGGCAGAGGCAGACCAAGAGAAATGATGCTGGATGGATTGCGACGGTGGCATGGGTGAATATCAACGGTAGAGTTGATGCCAGAAAAGCAAAGACCGAGATCTGTGGGGAGTCATGAACGGTTACGCCAGTCGGCATGGCACTTGATGATGATGGCAAGTTAGATATTAGTTTAATTTGTTTGTAAAATATATATTCACATGTCAAGGGCGCTATACTGATAATATTTGTCGTGGTAGCGTGGCCGAGCGGTCTAAGGCGCTGGTTTTAGGCACCAGTCTCTTCGGAGGCGTGGGTTCAAATCCCACCGCTGCCAAGTTTTTCCTTTTTTAAAGGACCATAGTGGTATTAATAATACCAAGTCAGTCACGACCGGGTACAAATCGTCACCAGAGTAAATTGTGCATAATAAAAACACGGTACGTCGAATTTGCATTTCTCAGCTTTCTGCATATTCTCCATGTTTCACATGTGGCGGAGGGGTTACATACGCAATTCGTAATCCCACATACCGCGGGCGATTTGGAAGACCGCCTTGCGTTATATTTCATACAAGTGTATGAGTCCCGGTCGGTCAGAAATCAATGGCAAACTACTGAACTTGCCAAGAAATCACAAATATCCAACACATTCTGCAATTGACTGTAACGTCCTGTAAAGGATATGCAACTGACGCACTGCCATTGGGTTTTATTTGCATACTTGGTGGGTCTGGTGACTTGCTGATTATCAGTATAGTGCTTCCATATTGACGTGGATAGGCCTTAGGTTCATACCAGATTACGATCAGCGTTGCCAGTAGTGGGTTGTCCTCAATATTTAAATTTCAAATCCCGAAATAACCAAATAAATCAGGTCTACTAAATGTAAAGATAAATAGTACATCTCCGAAGCAAGTTGAAGAATTTAAATATCTAGGAAGTATGATCACATAAAATGGCAGAATAGACCGATATATCAAAATTAGATGCCAAATAGCCATTGCGCTTATATATAAACCGTCACCGATTTTAAAACAAAATATACGGTCAGCATGGCTGAATGGATACAAGTGCTGGTTCTTAAACATGCGGTGTGCTAATGTAGCGTGTTCAACGGCTACACTGGTTGACTTATCGTTCTTGACTTGAAGACGTAAATTACAAGTATCTCAGAAGTCGGAGTGGGTTCGTCTGATTCTGATTGGATACTGGTAATAGGGAAACCTAACCCACACGCACAAATCAGTCCGGTTGACTGGAAGTAGTAAAACGTGCAATGACTACGCTTGAGTCAAAGTGGCAACGGTAAAAATTTCAAGACATACCCATGTTCAGAAAACGACAGATAATAAATAGCTTATTCATACCAACCCAACTTCATCATTACACAATAAACTTCTCCCATCTGCAAAAAGTAGTTCGCTGAGTGTGTGAATTGTTTAATTCTAGGTCGTTATTTTGGTTCAGTGTCGGCGAGATATTTCTTTGCATTGTGTGCTTCTTGTAATGCTTTGTCCATGTTTATGTTGAAAAACAGAGGCGAAAGCACACAATTATGACGCACATGTGTAGTTATTTCGAATGTGACGGCAAGTCACTAATCTCTAGTTTAGTTAAGTCGACGGATCAACACCACGGCACACGGGTGTAACCCATAAGTGTCCCGTTTTACTCCTAACTCAATCCTGAGTCTGGAGAATCTTAGCTCAGTGCATGAACTAATGTCTATTCAATCTCTCAAGGGAGTAATGGCCCTTAACCAACTCACACTAAGCATCCCTACACGTAGGCGTGTTCATGATTGGTTGGATGTTGCAGTTAAAGTTCTCTACAGGATGATGCAGCCCAGCGGATCTCAACCTTTTTTGGCCCATGCACCCCTTCACCATATGTTCAGGGAAGCCTTCGTGGCGAAGAGGTCAAGCCGTTTAACTCGGGCTCCGAAGGTTGTGGGTTCGATTCCGGGCCGCGTCCTTCGTTTCACGAGTTAAATTTTTCGGAGACTCCTGTGGGTCGTTACTAGAGCTACGGAGTTCGTGCTTTGTGCGACGCGAAAAGAGACCGAGCCATATGGGATAAAACACCCGGTGCAATGAAGTCGACCCTGTCGACTTTTAAGAGACTTTTTTTGTTACTAGAAGTCCACGTGAAAAAATCGCGGTCCTCACCGGGGCTTGAACCCGGGACCTACAGTTGATGTTTAATGAATGTTCTTAATGTCAACGTCTACACAGAACCTTCGATAACTTTGGTTAAGTTTAGTTAATAATTAAATTGCATTTAGAAATTGTCAATTTTCCTGTTCCACTTAGAGAGGCAGAGGCAGACCAAGAGAAATGATGCTGGATGGATTGCGACGGTGGCATGGGTGAATATCAACGGTAGAGTTGATCCAGAAAAGCAAAGACCGAGATCTGTGGGGAGTCATGAACGGTTACGCCAGTCGGCATGGCACTTGATGATGATGGCAAGTTAGATATTAGTTTAATTTGTTTGTAAAATATATATTCACATGTCAAGGGCGCTATACTGATAATATTTGTCGTGGTAGCGTGGCCGAGCGGTCTAAGGCGCTGGTTTTAGGCACCAGTCTCTTCGGAGGCGTGGGTTCGAATCCCACCGCTGCCAAGGTTTTTCCTTTTTTAAAGGACCATAGTGGTATACCATAAATACCAAGTCATAATACCAAGTCAGTCACGACCGGGTACAAATCGTCACCAGAGTAAATTGTGCATAATAAAAACACGGTACGTCGAATTTGCATTTCTCAGCTTTCTGCATATTCTCCATGTTTCACATATGGCGGAGGGGTTACATACGCAATTCGTAATCCCACATACCGCGGGCGATTTGGAAGACCGCCTTGCGTTATATTTCATACAAGTGTATGAGTCCCGGTCGGTCAGAAATCAATGGCAAACTACTGAACGTAAACTTGCCAAGAAATCACAAATATCCAACACATTCTGCAATTGACTGTAACGTCCTGTAAAGGATATGCAACTGACGTACTGTCATTGGGTTTTATTTGCATACTTGGTGGGTCTGGTGACTTGCTGATTATCAGTATAGTGCTTCCATATTGACGTGGATAGGCCTTAGGTTCATACCAGATTACGATCAGCGTTGCCAGTAGTGGGTTGTCCTCAATATTTAAATTTCAAATCCCGAAATAACGAAATAAATCATCATCATCATCAAGTGTCGTGCCGGCTGGCGTAGGCGTTCATGGCTCTCCATAGATCTCGGTCTTTGGTTTTCTGGATCAACTCTGCTGCTGATATTCCTCCATGCCACCGTCTCAATCCATCCAGCATCACTTCTCTTGGTCTACCTCTGCCTCTCTTCCCCTCGATCTTTCCAGTTGTTACGATGTTCTCCAATGCCTCTCTTCTCATCACATGACCGAGGAAAGCTGTTTGTCTCTGTCTTATTGTTGTATATAATGTTCTAGTTTCATTAGCCTGTTTCAGGCAGTCGTCGTTAGTTACTCTGGCAGTCCAAGGAATTCGCAACATTCGTCTCAGGAACCACATCTCTGTTGCTTCTAATTTCTTCTTAATTTGTTCATTTACATTCCAAGATTCACTGCCATACAGCAAAACTGGTTCTACATAGCATTTCAGCACTCTCTTTCTTACATTCAGTGACAGTGACTTATTGCATAAGATACTCTTCATTTTATGAAATGCGGCTTTTGCCTGCCCTATTCTGCTCCTAATCTCTGTTGTACATCTTCCATCTGATGTTATAAATGCCCCTAGGTATCTAAAATTATCAACCTGGTTAAGGATTTTCCCTTCTATTTCTATGTCACATTTTGGTGTCACCATTTTCTTTGATATTACCATTGTTACTGTTTTCTTGATATTCAAGTTGAGTCCTTTCCTTGCACTCTCTGTTACTACAACGTCTAATAATTGTTGTAGGTCTGTTGAATTATCCGCCACCAATACTGTGTCATCTGCATAGCGTATATTATTTATATTATAACCTCCATCTAGTATTCCTGGCATCTCTTTGATATCTCTCATTATTACTTCGCTATACAGGGAGAAAAGATCTGGTGACAAGACACACCCTTGTCGTACTCCTAGCTTTATCTGTTCATAACTACCCTCTTTATTTCCCATTTTAATTGCTGCTACTTGGTTCCAGTAAATATTTTTTATTATTCTTAAATCTTTTCCACCAGTGTTGATATCTTCCAACATTTTAATCAGTTCATCATGTTTTACTTTATCAAATGCCTTAGTATAATCTATGAAGCACAAATATATGTCCCTCTGTTTTTCTATTGACCTTTCTATTAGTGTCCGCAATGTATAAATTGCATTGTTTGTGCCCTTTCCTTCCACAAATCCATACTGTTCTTCACTAATTTCCATTTTTATTTTCTTTTTGGTTCTTCTCATTATGATTCTGAGTAGAAGCTTAGTGATATGGTTTATAAGGTTAATTGTACGAAAATCTTCACAATCAATTGCTCCTGGTCTTTTTGGTATAGCTATAAATACAGATTTCAGCATATCACTGGGTAAATATCCACTGCTGTAAATATCATTCAACATTTTGGTTAATATATCTACTCAAAATTCTCCCAATACTTCTAATTCTTCTATTGTGATTTCATCTGGCCCAGCTGTTTTTCCTTTCTTCATACGTTTCATAGCGTCAGCGACTTCTTCTTTCAGAATAGGTGGACCTTCTAAGTTACTATCTTCTGTTAATTCTGCCCTTTCTCCTTCATATAATTCTCTTATATACTCATTCCACCTCTTCATTATAGCATCTTCCTCTAATATTATCTTTCCTGTTTTTGATTTCAAACACCCTGTATTTATTCTTATTTTTTTTCCTGTAAGCTCACTGATTTGTCTGTGCATATTTTTTGTATCTTTAATGGAATTTAATTCAATTTTTTTACATTGCTCGTTTAACCAACTTTCTTTAGCCTTCCCACATTTAACTTTTTTTTTATTTCTTTATTTATCTTAGCGTATTCTTGTTTGTCCTTTTTATACTGTTTTCTTTTGTCCATCAGGTTTAAGATATCTTCATTCATCCATTTTTTCTTAGCTATTTTGCCTCTCTCTGGTAATACTTCTTTGCTAGTTTGATGAATGGAGTCCCTTAACATTTCCCATTGTTCATCTACACTCTGTATTTTAGTTATTGCATTGTACCTATTTTTCACAGTCACTCTGTATTGTTCTTGCATTTCTTTATCTATTTTTAGAACCTCTTTATTAAGTCTCATGTTCTTAACCATTTTTTCCCCTCTTTTTAATCTTACTTTTATTTGTCCACATAGTGGTACATGATCACTATTACAGTCAGCACCAGGCATTGTCTTTACATTAATTAAAGCATTTCTAAACCTTTTATTAATTAGTATGTAGTCAATTTGGTTGCGTATTTTCTTATCAGGGCTTATCCATGTGTACAGTTGTCTTTTATGGTGTTTAAACCATGTGTTTCCAATTATCATATCATTGATATTTGCCCATTCTATTAGCTTTTCCCCTCTTTCATTTCTTGTACCTAAACCATAATTCCCCACTACATCCTCCATTTTTCCCTTTCCTACTTTTGCATTAAAATCACCAAGTATTATCTTTATTTCTTGTGATCCAATTTGAGCCATCGCCATTTCTATTTCGTCGTAAAAGTGTTGTATTTCTTCATCACTACTGCTTGCTGTTGGTGCATATACTTGTATAATATTTATGTCTATTGGTTTGCCTTTGATTTTTACCATAATAACTCTATCTGAAATACACCAGTATCCATTAATTGACTTGGCTGTTTTTTCATCTAATATTATTCCTACCACTTTCTCATGTGTCTCCCCTCCAGAATAAATTATTGTGTGATTGTCAGCTATAATTTTGCCCGATCCCTTCCATCTCATCTCACTAACGCCTAGTATATTCATTTTCATGCTATCCATCTCTCTTAGAACATTGGTCAACTTTCCTAGTTCATTTAATGTCCTAACATTCCATGTTCCTACTCTAAATTTATTTATTTTAGTTAAGATTTTGCCATCAGTAGCTGGATGACGGTCTGGTGTCACCTGTGGCTCATGACTGTCCCTACCGGACGAGGATGCCCTAAGACAGCCATTAACGTCCTTCACTAACTTTGATTTATGTTTTGCCATGAAGTCTTGGGAAGATAATGTGGTGGTTTCCCCTTGCCTTCCACATTCACATGGTGGTCTTTTTACCTCTGCTTTTGACAGCCATTTCCGACTGCAAGGACAAGTGAGTGCCCTGCTCTGCTCAGCTGCAGAGTTGTCCACTTATTCCGGTGGATACTCGGTCCCCAGAGCTGTGTAAGCCACACCGTAGTGTGTTTCCATCCTCTACCGCGTGGAGGTGCAGTTGGGATTTTCCCTTCATAAAGTTATGGTCTCTGACCAAAACTCTCCAGTACTTTTAGAGAAATAAATCAGGTCTACTAAATGTAAAGATAAATAGTACATCTCCGAAGCAAGTTGAAGAATTTAAATATCTAGGAAGTATGATCACATAAAATGGCAGAATATACCGATATATCAAAATTAGATGCCAAATAGCCATTGCGCTTATATATAAACCGTCACCGATTTTTAAACAAAATATACGGTCAGCATGGTTGAATGGATACAAGTGCTTGTTCTTAAACATGCCGTGTGCTAATATAGCGGGTTCAATGTAGCGGGCTACATTGGTTGACTTATCGTTCTTGACTTGGAGACGTAAATTACAAGTATCTCAGAAGTCGGAGTGGGTCCGTCTGATTCTGATTGGATACTCAGGGCCGGATTTAGACTTGATAAGGCCCTAAGCTATTTGAAATATGGGGCCCTTTATAAGTCCAGATATTCTATATCATATATTCATATATGACATTTGCTCACTCGGACAATATTTTTTGGCCCCCCCCCCCCACTTTCTTGGGGGCCCCAAGCTATAGCTTGTGTAGCTTATACGTAAATCCTGCACTGTGGATACTGGTAATAGGGAAAGCTAACACACACGCACAAATCAGTCCGGTTGACTGGAAGTAGTAAAACGTGCAATGACTACGCTTGAGTCAAAGTGGCGACGGGAAAAAATTCAAGACATACCCATGTTCAGAAAACGACAGATAATAAATGGCATATTCATACCAACCCAACTTCATCATCTTCTTATATATAAAAAAGGATGTGTGTGTGTGTGTGTCCTTTATGCGTTCGAGAACGGCCCATCCGATTGAGATGAAATTTTCTACACGTCTTCCTTTCATTCCAGCGCAGCCAACTGTGATATTTTTGTAGTGTGAAATCGGCTGCTTACTTAATATTATTTAATTTTTCATTTTACATTGTAATTTATATACAGCGAGGGGACTTAACTCTAGAAAAGTTATTTCAAGGGGCATAACTATTAATAACATTGCTGTATAACCTATAGTCATATTGTTGCATCGTTTTCAAAGATTTATAAACTCTTTGTCTGTAGTTATGTACCGGCATATGAGTTATAATAAATAATGATACAATCTTTAAGGCATTTTCAAAGTTTTCATAAAAATAATGCATAATGCATAACATTGTAACTCATCTTTTTATGCTTACGAAGTTATCTACAGTCATGCAGGTGATTAGAAACGGTTTTCATTAGAAATAATGGATGGTGTGTGGAAGGACATTCTTTTAAGTTACTTTATTTTGTTGTATGAATTTAATGAGACGCTACCCGCCAGGAGCTGGGCGAAGCCACGCCGGGTCAGATAGATAGACAGACCCACCTTTTCGCTGCAGTTATCTACAGGCATATGCGTTATAATCCTCCTCCTCCTCCTCTCCCCTCCTCCTATCCTCTTCCTCTTCCCCTCCCCCTCTCCATCCTCCTCCTCCCTCTTTCTCCTCCTCCTCCTCCTTCCTCCTCCTCCTCCTACCTCCTCGCCCTCCTCCCTCATCACTCCTCTTCCTTCCTCCTCCTCTCTCCTCCTACTCCCTCCTCCTCCCTCCTCCTCCTACGTCCTCCCCCTCATCCCTCCTCCTCCTTCTCCTCCCCTTTTCTCCCTCCTCCTCCCTCTCCTCCTCCCTCTTCCTCCTCCTCCCTCCTCCTCCCTCCTCCTCCTCCACTCCTCCTCCCTCCGCCTCCTCCCTCCTCCTCCTCTATCTCCCTCCTTCTCCCTCTCCTCCTCCCTCCTTCTCCCCCTCCTCCTCCTGCGTTCTTCTCCTCCCTCATCCTCCCTCCTCCTTCTCCTTCCTCCTCCCTACTCCTCCCTCACCCCTCCTTCCTCCCTCCTCCTCCCTCTTCCTCCTCCTCCCTCTCCTCTTGCTCTCCTCCTCCCTCCTCCTCCTAATCACTCATCCTCCCTTCTCCTCCTCCCTACTCCTCCTCTCTTCTTCCTCCTCCTCCTCCCTCATCCTCCCTCCTCCTCCTCCCTCTTCCTCCCTATTCCTCCTCCCTTCTCCCCCTCCTCCATTATCCCTCCTCCTCCTCCTCCTCTCTCTCCTCCTCCTCCTCTCCTCCTCCTCCTCCTCTCCTCCTCCTCTATCCCTCCTCCTCCCTCCTATTCCTCCCTACTCCTACTCCTCCCTCCTCTTCCCTCCTCCTCCTCTCTCCGCCTATCTCTTCCTCCCTCCTCCTCCTCCCTCCTCCACCTCCCTCTTCCTCCTCCCAGCTCCTACTCCTCCTTTTTCTTCTTCTGCTGCTGCTGCTGCCGCCGCTCCATTTACCCAAGTTAATTGTTGGGGAAGATGTAAAGACCTTTCAAGTGCTCTTTCTAATGCTTTTTGTAAGTTGGTCTTCGTTTATCTAGGTTGTTCTAACTGCAACCAATAAATGATTAGACAGACAGACAGACAGACAGACAGACAGACAGACAGACAGACAGACAGACAGACAGACAGACAGACAGACAGACAGACAGATAGTCGGTAACGGGAACGAGAACTTATATGACTACATATATGAATTAAATGAGATGCTCCCCACCAGGGCCTGGGCGAAGCCGGGCCGGGTCAGCTAGTTACACAATAAACTTCTCCCATCTGCAAAAATTATCTCGCTGAATGGGTGAATTGTTTAATTCTAGGTCGTTATTTTGGTTCAGTGTCGGCGAGATATTTCTTTGCATTGTGTGCTTCTTGTAATGCTTTGTCCATGTTTATGTTGAAAAACAGAGGCGAGAGCACACAATTATGACGCACGTGTGTAGTTATTTCGAATGTGACGGCAAGTCACTAATCTCTAGTTTAGTTAAGTCGACGGATCAACATCACGGCACACGGGTGTAACCCATAAGTGCCCCGTTTTAATCCTAACTCAAGCCTGAGTCTGGAGAATCTTAGCTCAGTGCATGAACTAATGTCTATCTAATCTCTCAAGGGAGTAATGGCCTTTAACGTACTCAGACTAAGCACCCCCACACGTAGGCGTGTTCATGATTGGTTGGATGTTGCAGTTAAAGTTCTCTACAGGATGATGCAGCCCAGTGGTTCTCAACCTTTTTTGACCCATGCACCCCTTCACCATATGTTCAGGGGAGTCTTCGTGGCGAAGTGGTCAAACCGTTTAACTCGGACTCCTAAGGTTGTGGGTTCGATTCCGGGCCACGTCCTTCGTTTCACGAGTTAAAATTTTCGGAGACTCCTGTGGGTCGTTACTAGAGCCACGGAGTTCGTGCTTTGTGCGACGCCTTCCGCGATGCGAAAAGAGACCGAGCCATATGGGATAAAACACCCGGTGCAATGAAGTCGACCCTGTCGCCTTTTAAGAGACTTTTTTGTTACTAGAAGTCCACGTGAAAAAATTGCGGTCCTCACCGGGGCTTGAACCCGGGACCTCCAGTTGATGTTTAATGAATGTTCTTAACGTCTACGTCTACACAGAACCTTTGATAACTTTGGTTAAGTTTAGTTAATAATTAAATTGTATTTAGAAATTGACAATTTTCCTGTTCCACTTAGAGAGGCAGAGGCAGACCAAGAGAAATGATGCTGGATGGATTGCGACGGTGGCATGGGTGAATATCAACGGTAGAGTTGATCCAGAAAATCAAAGACCGAGATCTGTGGGGAGTATAACAGAGCTCCATCTCTGTTATAGTTAGTTAAAGGGAAATAGAGAAGGGTTAGGAAATGTCGCACCCGTGAGCACTATTGAAAGCACCATTTCTAGGGAAGCTCACGGGTGACGCCAAAATAAAAACAGTTCCAGCTTAGCCTGTGGTCAGTCCGGGTGTGTTTTTCAAGAAGCTATATCAACTTTATAATTACAGTTAATAAAAGCCGTTTACACTATCCAAGGCTTCAATGTCATCTATTGATATTATCGTTTAACCGTTCACTCTGTTACATGAGTGAAAATGGAGCCAGTGACCAGGATGCGGGTCATGAATTGTCGCGGAATGTAAGTTGCCTCCAGAACAGAAACATGGCTGTGTCTTTTTTTTGGTCAATACCACGGCACGATAGCAGCTGAAAGTTGTCGCTTGCAGAGAAATTCAACAAGGCGGCGTCTCTGATCAAATCCTCGCTACACAGTAATATCAAAGCGTCTCTGATCAAATCTTCGCTACACAGTGCGTCTCTGATCAAATAATGCGTTGACCTGGCGGGTGTTTTTTTTTTTGAGTCCACCATACATATGGGAATTATAAGCTGTGTATCAAAATAATGATTGCCATCATGTTCCAGAATAACCGTTGCTTTGAGCCGCAATATGTTTTACAAGAGCCGTTACCCTTGAACCAGCCTATGACCTTGGTCGTCGCTTGAGAGGAGATCAGGAGCTGTTATCATTGTTGAATCTGACCTCGCTTGACGGAATCAAAACCGAAAAATCGTTTGGATCAGCAGCTCAAATAACAAAAAAACCTCTAACGAAAAATTACTTCGCTGGATCATAGGTGTCTTGAACTCTGGCAATTATTAAAATGTTAAGTGATCACGTTGATGTAGAACTCTTGGAAGCGGGTAGGCAAATTGAGTTGCCGTCCTGTTGAAGAAAGGACCCTACTAAAGTCGCTTTAATTGCCAGATCAGAGCCGTTTAAGGCGTCCAGAAGTGCCAATTTTTGTTCCAGATCTGCACTCCCTCGAGCGGAAAGAGCAGCCATACATTTGAAAGTGTCATGATGGAATGAAGAAACTCTTTCCTTGGTGAGCCTTATCGAAGCCTTATCGAGCCTTATCGAGCCTTATCGAGAGCCTTGTCAAGCCTTATCGATCCTTACGGGGTGCTGAAGCCACCTTGTCGATCCTTGTTCAAGTACTTGGGTGCCAGATACCGTGCCTCTCAGTCTCGGCATACGTGAGCATAGACGTCGAGAAGAATATGTAGGAGTTGATTTTCGATTGGACCATTGGAAAATTAGTTAAAAAGGGTAATCCAAATAACTTTTTCTATTAGATAGAAAATTATTGATTAATGTGAACTAAATTTTTTTAAGAAGAAGAACTATTAGATTACGTCCTTTAATTAATTTAAGAGTGTATATTAATGGTTATTGATTGTTTTTTTTTTTTGTTGCTTATATAAGTTGTGTAATAAAATATTTCAGTAAGGCAGAAGAACAAGGTTCATTAGGACAAGTTTTGACTGGAGTAGGCACAGTGATAGATAGACTTAACACAGCCATGAAACAACAAGGAATGGCAACTGAAATTGTTAAATTTAGTGGACAGGCGAAAGATTTTAAGAAGTGGATAACTTCCATAGAAAAGCATGCATATTTGGTGGCAGCAACAGATGAAGTAAAAAATGAAACTTGCTTATCAAACAGTGACAGAACCGGTTTCTGATCATATCAGAAGAAAATTAGAAGCTAGAGTAGATGAAACATGGGAACAGTTCAAGGACGATCTAGCCCATAAGTACGCTGAAATCACGGACCCACAACATGCGTTTTCAGTGTTAAGACAATCTAAGCAAAACATTGGAGAAACTGTACAATTGTTTAGTGATAGATTGATCAACCTAGCTGAGGAAGCATTCCTGGGACAGAACGTACGAGGAGAAGTAGTGGAACGGATGTTGGTTGGGATTTTTGTAGATGGTATAAAGTCAGATGGACTGAAATTTAAATTGATGAGAGAAAACCCTGAGAGGTTATCACAAGCTGTAGATATAGCTGTACAAGAGGAGAATTTGAGAAGAAGATTTAGATTGAGAGTAGGACGAGAAATAGGAACTAGTCGAGAAGACAGGATTGAAGAGCCTATGGAAATAGGACAAACAAGGTTCGGATGGAATAGGAGAGGAGGCATACAGACATTACAAGGAAGTAACGGAAATGCTTACGATAGAAGAAGACAAATGAGAAGTCCTATAAGTGAGACGGTAGGTAACACAAATAACACAAATATAGTCTGTTGGGGTTGTGGCCAACGTGGACACATTTTTCGCTTCTGTGGTAACAGGCGTGTCCAGTCGAACACACAAAATAGAAATGTCAATAGCAGATTAAATAGGAATTTGGAGGATAGACACAGAAGTTTTACAAGTCCAAGAACGCAGGAAAACCGGCACCCTACATATTAAATAGGACCTGCAGTAGGAGGGAAGATAACAAGGTCCCAAGATTTAAAGAATATTTTAATAACAGGTATAGCAGGACGAGTAAGAAGTGCTCTCAATTAGATGAAATCAAACAGTTTACAGTGAATAAAACAGATCCCAGTTCATGTATAATAGAAATAGGGAAGTATAGAGTTCGTACATTAATTGATTCGGGAGCTCAGGTTAGTGTAATCAAGGAAAGTTTTTTATACAAAATAGTGAGAAATTGCAAAATATTCAGAAGTCATAATAATCTTCACTCTGTTACAGGACAGAATTTACAAGTAATTGGACAAACAATAATAAATCTTAAATTAGGAGGGATCAACGTAAGACATCTTTTTCATATAGTGAAAGATTTAAATAGAAATATGCTTATAGGTAGAGATTTTTTAATAAAAAACGGTGTAAGACTTTTTTTTGATTTGCACAAATTAAAATTCAAGGACGTATTTGTAGATTTGGAAGAAGACATGCACATTTCAGCACTGGTTAGAGTTAAAATGTCTACGACGTTAAAACCACAGACGGTTAATTTGATACAGGCAAAGTTAAAAAGAAATCCATATTATTTAGTAGGACACACAGTTAGAATCACTGAATTGCAAAGGGAGGTAATTGATGAGCCTGGTCTAGAAGTGCCGGATGGAATAATATCATTAGATAAACAATTAACTTTTCCAGTAATGATTATTAACAACACAGGTAGAGAAATTAAATTATACAGAGGATGTGTAATAGCCAAAGTAGAACATGATATTAATGGCATATTAGCAACAGATAGAGTAGAAATGCCGAGAATAAATTATTCAGAAAAATCCTAGGGGAAAAAATTAAATTTCAAAACAGATCGAAAGAAAAGGGAAGTGCAGAATGAAAAGAAATTGGAAAAACCAAAAACCATTCAAAA
>JACEFZ010006094.1:0-12500 GCA_014155875.1 Cepaea nemoralis | reverse complement strand
CATAGTCATGTTTACTTCTACAGCTTGTTTCTTTACGGCGTGGCCGTCAGGTTTCGGCGTCGGCCTTCAAGCTCAGATTGTATATGGTTCCTTCCCTGGTTGAGCGCTGTATATTTTCAAAAAAATATTTGATTTCTAATGGTGTCACACGCTCCCATGTTTCTTTGGATAATGAAGGTGAATAACTAACCTCTTTGGATAAGGACGGGAAAAAAACTAGATTATAAATAATGTTATGTGTAAGAAACTGAGACAGCCTGACAAAAATAAACATCGCAGTATTTCACAAAGAGCAGTGATGGACGGTATGGTTGCTAGAAGGCCAGAGTCCAGACAGTTCCACACTGACCACAGAATAACAATGACACATGTGGCAAGGGATGAAGTGGTAGAACTGGCTCAGGGGCGAGTTTTTCAGATGGTCTGCGATGACGGTTACGGACGCTTTCATAATCCTGCATACAGCGTCGAAACACAGCAGCCGGCAATTTGGAAGCAGACCGCCTACGTTGGTTTTCCTAATGGTATGAATACCGGTCATTTAGAAACTAATGGCAAACTACTGAACGTAAACTTGCATTGAAATCACAAACATCCAAAATAAGCTGGCGTGGGCTGCGATGTCCTATAAAAGATATGCAACTAGCTGCGATGAGAGCTGCACACTGTAAAGGGCGAACAGCGAGGTGATCGTGGAGAGGAAGACAGGTTACAAGACTGCAACAGATGCCGCTCGTAAATTAATCATCAGCTGATGAATTATTTCATTACTCACCCTTTCGCTGTAAGGACAAACTAGAGCGGCCGTGGGCAGCACACTAGTTCCTCCGATAAACATCACGATGGTAAGATATTTGAAGGCTTCCACCATATTGTTACGTCCCTTCACTTGTAGATGTCACAACAGGTCTGGTAAACAACAAGACAAGGGTCATCGGGCAAGTTCAAGGTCAACGTATTTCGAAAATTAAATAAATGTTTTTTGTTAGCTCGCTTTTGAACTCAAGCGGAGTCCACACTAGACTGATTTTCGCGGACCATATTACTGGTGTCCGTCGCCATCAGGCGAACCCACTCCAATTTCTGAGGTACTTGCAATTTACCACTCCCCCAAGTCAAGAACGAGAATTCAACATATTAGTCGAACTGACCGGTGTAGGGGTTGAACCCGCCACATCCGTATCAGTCCACCGAAACATTAAAAGCGAGCACAGAGGGTAACATCTGGCCATGCTAACTTCCAAGCAGATCGTGTTAAAAAGTTTCAAATGAAGGCTTTCAAGCACACAATGAGGTGTCTTTATGATGTTAAGTGCCAGCTCCATTCCTCAGTAAACCTACTCTGTCACCCAAGAGAATATGTAACTACAAGTTCTCCGTCTCGTGTGCCATTTCGGTGACGGCCAGTTCTTCCGGGGTTACTTCAGATTCCGCACACACAATTTAGAGTCCGACGTGGCTGAGAGGTGTAACGCGAGTAAACTTTCTCTTCTAACGATGGCGTAGCTACTCGTTTCACGCGCTAGTCAGTTGACCTCAAATGTTGACTTCTCGATTAGAAAGCAATGGCAAACTACTGAACGTAAAATCGCTTAGTAAAGAACACACAGACAACAGGGACTTGGGTTGAATGCAACTTCTCGAGAAGGACATGTGATTTCTTTCTTCACAGGACTTACAAGTTATTTTGGTCTATACATCAGAGAGCACCGGAGTTACTGGAGATAACACGAACGATTAAGCTGTACAGACAAATCAAATCACTCATTGGAAATATAAAGTCGATCTATTGCCCACATAATTCTATGGTAGATGATATTAAGAGGGCTAATGCTGGACATTCAAAGACACCAACTGTAAGGTCAATGACGACGCTCAAGTGTGTTCAAGTTTGTTCAATGACCTTTGCAGGACATAACAGTTAACTCCATAATTGTTTGACTGTTTGTGATTTACTAGGCAAGGTTACGTTCAGTAGTCTGCCATTGCTTTCTGAACGATCGACGTTCATACCATTGTATGAAAATCAACGCAAGGCTGTCTGCTACCAACTCACACACGGCCGTGTTTCGAACGCGGTATGCGAGATTGCGAATCGCGTTCGTAACCCGTCGCCACAGCGACAACTTTCAATGGTGACACATGTGAGATATTTGCACTGCGTTTTACTGCTCAGTGCCTCTACGAAGAACGACAAGCCGCCAGCCCAAAACATCACAGAAAGAACACAATCCACAGCTACAGCGAATGACCCCCTGGGGCCTCCGGACAAACTGCACACGCAATCTGAACAACGCAACCTGGAATAGAACTTATCATCTCCAGAGCACTAGGCAGACGGCTCGACCACTTCCCAGATGGAGTCCTCTGGCAACGTCGAGAAACTTCTAGCACCTTCTAGCATGTGGCAGTAAAAGGCAATGTCAGAAGAAGGGGATAATGTAGGCGTATTCACAAGCAGTGCTCTGCGAGAATTTTGCGTATACAGATAGGCCCCGCTTAACGTCGGGGTTACGTTCTTGTAAAATGTAACGTTAAGTTAAACGACGTATAGCGAAATACAATTTCCCATAGAATTAAATGAAATACAGTGTATTGTGTACCACAGTAATGTTTATTTTGATGATTGTTGATATTTATTAGCTAAATAGAGGTGGGTTGTGGGGGGAGGGGGGCGAGTGGTAGAGTTATTGGGACGTAGAGGCATTAAATTCTGCCTCTTCATCTGAGGATGAAACTGTAACCTCTTCCTACCTCTTTTCCTGGCTCTTAAGTGCTTGAACAAAAAAAAAAAATGCCCAATGTCTGCTGCACAGTAACCACGGTCTTCAATCATGGCCTTTAACTCTGCTGGGAAATGCTCTGCAGCTGCAGTATCAGCACTCGCCGCTTCACCTGTTGTCTGAATGTTGTGCAGGTGTGAACGCTTTTTAAAGTGCTCAAACCAATCACGACTCGCTCCAAAACTATCATCAGCACTACTAGCACTGCTTTCACCCGCTTTCTTAGCTAGATCTTCATAGAGAGACTTTGCTTTCTCTTGGTTAACCATCTTGCTTACAGGCATATTCCGTTTGTTCTGGTCTTCGATCCAGACGGCTAATAGTGCTTCCCTGTTCTCCATAAGAATACTTCTGGTACAAGTGATCTTGGAAGCACTCAAAGGGGTTACGTTTTTAGCACCCTCTTTGATTTTGTCAGCACCTGCATGAATTGTCCCAGCCTCAAAATGACGTTATGGCGATACGTAACGACGTAAAGTGAAGTTAAGTCACATTGTGACAACGACGTTATAGTGAAACGACGTAAACCGAAGCGACGTATAGCGGGACCTACCCGTACTTCAACGCTGACATCTCACGCGTGTGTGTTCGTAACGTTAAGATACACATGCTAACGTTGAGATACACATGCTAATGTTAAGATACACATGCTAATGATACACATGCTAATGTTGAGATACACATGCTAATGTGGAGATACACATGCTAATGAATTAATCAATCATTTTAAACGGCACTGTTATTTTAATAACTCTTCTTACTGCCATTTATTTAAGCATTAATTAATTAATTAGTTAATTAACCAATCAGTAAATCAATAAATCAGTCAATCAACCAATCAATCAACCAATCAATCAACCAACCAATCAACCAACCAATCAACCAATCAATGAGATTGGGACTATTTTAACCAATTTTACAATTTTTACCTCCTCTGTGGCGAAGGGGTTACGAATGTAGTTCGAAGCACATCTGCGGGCGATTTGGCAGCAGACGCTTTGCATTGGTTTCCCAACAATAGTATGAGTGCATGTCTCTCACAACGCAATGGCAAACCACTGAACGTAAACTTGCCCATGAATTATAAAAAGACGTATGATGGGGTTAAATGAGACGTCCTGTAAAGGATATGCGACTGGTTTATTGTGCTTGTGTTTATGTTGGCGACAGAAAGGCGTGCAATTAGGTAAACATAAAGTTAGCTGCATATCCTTTACATGAAATCGTAGTCAATTGTTTTGTGAAAGACCGGAATTCATACCATTGTATGAAAACCAACGCAAGGCGGTCTGCTGCCTAATATCCCGCAGCCGTGTTTCGAACGCGGTGTGCGGGATTACGAATTGCGTCCCTAACCCCTTCAACAAACGCAAACATACTGGTCATATTATTTGTGACAAAGAAATAAGTGACAGACAGCCGCAGATGTCGAATGGCTAGGCCGGGTGCCTCCCTGAACACGCTGAACTGATCTTTGCGTGTGGGGTAGCTTTCCCAACTACCAGTGTCCCTCGCCATCAGGCGAACTCACCCCGGCTACTGAGGTACATGTGATTTACGTCTCTAAGTCAAGGACGAGAAGTCAATGTTTTAGTCCAACTGATCGGTGTAGGCGTTGAACCTGCTACCTAGCCATCAGCACAGCGGAAGTTTAAGAGAGAGCGCTCCATTCCCCCATGCAGACCTTCTCTATCTATTGTTGCATCTGCCCATCCAATGTCTATGTGTCACACATGTCTGGGACTTCTATCATAATGTTAACAAAATGAGTGAAAGCGAATGGATCGACTACATTGCATTGGGTTTTACCCAATCTGGCTTGGTCCCTCTCTAAAGAAGGACAAGCCGCCTGCCCATATCGATTTACCTTCTGATGTCTCCGTACGTGGAAGCCGCGGTAGCGTCGTGTCGCCTGTCGGTCTGTTGGTCATGGGATCGATTCGCATCAAGGCGGATATTTAAAACTGACGTGGACTCCCTGATCGACCCAACCATAACATAAGGAACAGGAACTGTCTTGGGAAGCCACGGCGACATGAGTGATACTGGCAACATGAGACACGAATTGTCGATTGATGTATAAAACAAAAAGATCTACCACCCGACGCCCAATATACAGCAAAAAAAGGCCCATGGCTTACTTTCTCGACTATGTCCGTCGTAGTCCGTTCTCGGTTAAATGTGTAGTTTAATTAGTAACACGTTATATTACTAAGCGAAAAAAAAAAAAAAAACAACAACAACAACAACTCTGGAATCCTTAGAGATGTGGATTTATAGAAGAACGGTTTTATACCAGATTGGTTTTATATAAAAATGGTTTTTATAAAAGAATTGTTTTATAGAAGAATACCGAAAATGTCTTGTGCAGTCAAAACGATAATCTGGACATTTTGAGGGAGGTTAAGTCACAATGACAATTTATTACAAACATCAGAAAGAGGAAGCATTAGTTTTGGTTACATTATGAAGACAAGAAAACTAGAACATGGTGGGACAACTGGAAAGATCTGTTGAAAGAGAGATAGAGGAAAACAGCGAGAGAAAATTCTGGACAGTATTGTATCATGGCGAGTCAGAGAACCAATACACGAATTGATACATGCGGTTGAAGATCGCAAGATGTGGAGTAGCATGATCACCCACGATAATCGGCAATACACTTGATAATGATAAAACTATTCAAGATTAAAATATATTTTATATATACTGGAATACATATAGAGCTGTATGACTGGAGGAGAGGCAACCAGATTTATAATTAGAAAGACACAACTTACCTTCGCTTCTCTCGCCGACAGGTGAACTAATTGTGCTGCATTTCTCGTGGCCTTCGATTTAAATATTTGCGTTGATGACATTAAAGGAAGTCTGGGGTTTCCCATTGTCGCATGTGTGCCACAGTAAAATATGTCCCTCGTTAATTGTAACCCATTGTTGTCGATCTTACTGACAATATAAAATAACACAAAGTAATGCAGCTTTACAGAACAGAATTATGAAAAATACAGGACGTTGCGGTGATTAGCCTTCATCAGCATATAAGTACATACACAAAACACAACATACAATCATGGAGAAGAGTCTCCAGTGACTGCATTAAGGCATAAGAACGGGATGAGAAGAATAAAAAAAAAATGAAAAAAATGAGGAGAAAATTAAAATGTGAAAACATTGTTTGAAACTCATCTCAGAATCCCAGGCAACTGTCATTATATGGACCTGATTTTCTATTGGCAGTGGGATGGGGTTAACTGTCATTGAATTACATTTAAAAAAAAAAACAATTCCTGGAAGAAACAAAAAACGATTAAAAAGGCAAAAGTTTTATCCCATATGGCTCGGTGTCTTGCCGCAAGGCAACCTACGGAAAGCGTCGCACAGAGCACGAACTTCGTAGCTCCAGCTCCAAACGACCGGGGATTTCTGATCGTCAGATGTTGTCCCCACTCCTAGAATGTTTCTGCCTTTTACTTTCTTGACAGTCTCTGGGGGAGGGTTAACTCAGGTCAAAACTCCGGGCGTCTTTTTCCTGTTGTGTATTCGAACCATGTTTCGAGACCTTGCATTGTCTTCGTGCCTCGCGTTGTCTTCGTACTTTGCGTTGTCTTGCGTTATTTCCATGTGTGTCCTGTAACCGCGAACACTGTTTGATCTCAAGCCATCCTTCCCTCGTGGAGGAAAGCCTCGTGCACGCCGTGCTTCGTTCCATCACACATCTCCTAACATGCTTTAAGTTAGTTACATATCCTTTACAGGACGATGCAGTCAAGACCAGCATTTTTTGCTGTTGTGATCTCTTAGCAATTTAACTTTCAGTATTTTGCCATTGCTTTCTGAACGACCGGCACCCATACTATTTGGTAAAAAACGAACGCAACGCGGTCTGATGCCAAATCACGCGCAGCTGTGTTTCGATCGCGGGTATACCGGATCACGAACCACGTTCGTAACCCCTTAGCCGCGCAGCCGGCCTAACATCCGTGGCCGTGGGAAACTAATTAACACAGGCCGTGATATGGCCTAGCTGCATGTAAATCGCTGACAGCCGGAAACTGCAGCGGCGGATTTCCTATCCTGGTTTAATTATCAAATCGCTAAGACCTCGGTATTACAAATAACACAACCGGCGCTCTGGCTAAGGGGATCGTGAGCCGCATAGTTTCATAGTCTCCGTTATATCGCGCCTAGGGTTCTAAATCAGCTGCGGGTAATTTGGAAGCAGACCACTTTGCGGTGATTTCAACTGAATGAGGCGTCGGTCGTTAAGAAAGCAATGACAGACTACACAACTGATATAATCTAGTAACTCATACATAGCGAAACAATGCCGGGGTTAATTGCATCGTCCTTTAAAGGACGTGCAGTTGTACGAGAGCCAAGTGATGACTGTGAATCTACAACCATGGTCAGACTGCGAGAACAGTACGTTAAAAGAGGGGTGGCCAAACAAGAACACTACGCAGGAAGCCAAAGAAGATTACTAATCGTTAGCCGCTACACGCTGCGGGATTTGCTGAGGAGGGGATCCGAGCACTTATGGACTGAATGGTTCGATGTGCAATGAGGATGATCTGTCGACTAACTAACATGCAGCTAACATTTCTATAATTACGAACAGCACACAGCAACTACGATAGGGTTCTCCTCTTCGGCGTAGTAGATACACTTCTGCCTGCCGACCTGGAGACCGTGTGTTGGAATTACAATCGTAAATCTGAACTGCATTCACGGGTTAATTTGGGTTAACACTGGTACCAGAAATTATACTGGGAAGTAAAGACGGATAACGTCATGTAGATGATGTTATTTTCCGTGTGGGGGTCTCCGTGACCAAAGCTTGCGGCGCCAGACTCTGGCTCCGAAGTTTTTTTAGTTCGCTTTCCGCCTACGTCGTTCGGTTCACGAGTGGAATATTCTCAGAGAATCCTTTGGGTCGTCACTGGAGCTGTGGAGTTTGTGCTTTGTGAGACGCTTTCGGCAGACTGCCCTGCGGAAAGAGACCGAACCAAATGGGATAACACCAGGTGCAATGAAGTCGACCATCTTACTAATTAAAACCCACTAAAAACCCCTTCTGTGTCGATTAGTCTATCACAGTGGTTCTTAACCCTTTTTTGCCCGTGCCCCCTTTCACAATGTTTTCAGAACGTCATTTCCCCCCTCCCCCTTTTCGTATATCCTCCCTAAAAATCCCCCCTCCCCTACACAGTATACGTAATAATGGAAGCTAAATTTAGTAGCACGTACTAAAACAAGTCTAGACGTCTATATAAAACGTGATTTGCGGGTCTACTTACGTTATAAAATGAATTTAAGAAGGGGGAGACATTCAGAATCGTAAAGTAAGAAGGGAAAAACAATATCAAGTAGTCGGTTCTTGTATTAATGCAATCTTGAAATAATCTTAATTCCCCCATCCCGGAACCTAAAATTCCCCCTTGGGGGGGGGGGGGAATTCCTCACCGGTTGAGAACCACTGGTCTATCAAATATGGAACCAGCACCATATACCCGTTAATCGTATGGCGTATAATGGGTTCTTTATTGTACTCCTATTTTATAACAGCTCAACGCTTGACTGCCTGCCCAATGTTCCCGGGTCTAAGTCCCCAATGAGGAAGATTGTTTCACAAATTATTAAGTCAGTCTCCCAGGTCGAGTAGGCCGACAGTGGGTAGGAGGAAATGTCGTAGTAAGTAAATATCACGTTGTAAACAGTGTTCCAGTGATTGACAAGAGACTTGGGAGTTAGAATTGGCACGGCCAGACACGAGAGGCACATCGCGAGGACGCAGGGCCTCGTTAACCAACACCGGGCTAGCACTATTAGCCGCCAGACGCTGATGCATGTTGTGAGAGTCTCCGAGAACATTGCACTCGTGAATCGGACGTTGCAGCCGGAATAGAACACACAACCTTCGGAATGCTAGGCAGGCGGTGTAGCCACTACGCTAAGGAAACTCCCAGAGAAATAGTGTAAAATATAACCCATATTGTTGTATGCGTGCTAGACATGGACAACACACCGAGCAGTTGAGATACATCAAATGGCGGCGGAAATATGATTTTTGAGGAAAAAGCTATGAATAACACAGGTATAGGTGGTTAATCTATCCCTCGATTGGGCAAGCGACGACTCCAGGCATCGAACACGCATCCGACCGTGCCCGGGACAGCCTTCCCGTTGCGACGACATATCCCAGCTTTCCCCTTCTCATGACATGCCCAAAGAGTGTGGACTGTCTTCTTGTGATGTGAGTAACCAGTTCTCTTTGTGAGTTATGAGTTAACTTCTTTCAAGATCTCTTCTCTGTTTATCCGCCAATGGTGTTCTGAACATTCTTCTATATAACCACACCTCCACAGCTTCCACATAGTTCCCCCTGTCCATTATTCGCTTTCTTATCTGCTCCGTGGCGAAGGATTTACGGACACCGTTCGTAATCCCGTATACCCGCTTTCCAAACACAGCTGCGGGCGATTTGAGAGCAGACCGACTTGCGTTGGTTTTTATGAAAAGGTATGGGTACCCGACGTTCAGAAAGCAATGGCAAACTACTGAACGTAAACTTGCCAGTAGGTCACAACAGCAAAGATTGCTGGTGTTGATTGCGACGTCCTGTAAAGGATATGCAACTAAGTAAAACTAACATATCAGTATTGGTTTAATATCGCTCTTAAATCTCATGTTCTCCTCTCGACTGACAAAAAAAAAGTGGAATGTTGCCTTTGCTAGGGCTCTTCTACGTGTAACTTCCTTAACACGCCTTCCACTTGCTGTTATTAAAGTACCCAAATAATTGAATACATTCACTTGTTTCAGATTGTTTCCATCCACTTAGATATTGCAAGCGGGTTTACACTGTTTCTGAGTTATAACCATTTCTTCAGTGTTTCGTATTATTAAACTAAGTCATTTATGTTTACTTTCGGTTGCAATTATATTTATCATTTCTTACAGCTGCGTTTCATTTTCAGCTCAAGCGTAGTTCATGCACATATTTCTACTTCCAGCGCATTTAAATGATTTTTGCTTGTGGATTAGCTTTGCATTTTACCAGTGTCCCTGGCCACCAGCTGAACCCACTCCGACTTCATGGGTACTTGTAATTTACGTTCTCAAGTCAAGGACAAGAAGTAAGTAAAACCAGGTCATCAGCATAACGCAGACTATGTTTACATTATGCCCACCAATCACTATTCCTGGCACGTCATTCATTCAGTAGCATGTCCTTTGTAAAACAATGCTCCCATAACAACCTTCCGTATATAGTCTTGTATAGATCTCATTATCACTTGTACTTAGCTATACACAAATGAAAAGATCGTGTGATCAATCGGCACTCCAAGGATAATGATTTAAAATCAGGTGTGCCGTCTGATGGCTGAAAACGCCACAGGAGACTTGGTATACCATTCAGCCACGTAATCACACATAACAAAGCTCACTTGATTACTCGCATTAGAAGACAACAATCCACATTCATTGCGCAATCATGAGAAGGGAAATCTAGAACGTCGTGACAGCGAGAAAATTGAAAGAAGTAAAGAGCAGACAAGGAGCAAAGATGCCGGCATCATGGCATGGGGAACATTTGTAATAGGAATAAAACACAGTAGACGTGACAGGCTGTTGGCGAAGCGAATAGAGACGCAATTCGTAATCCCACATACCACGATTTGGCAGCAGACCACCTTGTATTGGTGTTCATAAACATGGTATGTTCCGGACATTCAGAAAGCAATGGTAAACTACTGAATGTACACTTGCCAAGAAATCACAAACAGCCAATAGATAACGCTGGGGTTGACTGCGACGTCCTGTAAAGGGTATGCAACTAACTTTACCACACAACAGCAGGCTGTGGACAGACCTGATGACCAAAGACACACGGCCTGGACTATAAGAATAAACCGACATATTTTAACCGACTAGCGTTCATATTGGGCGTCAGCGTGGACGGAAGGTTCAGAGTGCTGGCTCTTAAACTTCTCGTGTACTGACGGCGGGGTAGCGGGTTCATTCATTACACAGGTCAGTTGGACTTTTTCGTTGACTTCTCGTTCAGAAGGCAATGGCAAACTGCATAACGTATATTGCCTACAAAATCAAGCAGTGGTTGATCGCAACAATTGTTACGCGTTTATAGAAACTATATATATATATATATATATATATATAATATATATATATATATATATATATATATATATATATATATATATATATATATATATATATATATACTATGATGTATATATATACTATAGAGAGAAAAGCAGCGGCTGCAGCAGAATATAACAATATGAAATGGAAACAAATAGGTATATTAAACTCCTGCGAGAAAAAACGTACTAAACATCAACATACCTTCCAAGGAGATCCACGTGTCGCGAAATACAGGTGAAAAATCCGAAATCAGAAGCACTCAATAAATATAAAAAATGAATAATAAAATAAGATAAAATACACACGAACGCTTACAATACGACACACAGACGTTTCGATTCTCAGAATCTTTGTCAATGACAACACAGATAGCTAACAACGAGGTACAGGAAACAACGACAAAACACAAACACACGACCTATCACTTAGCCATGTGAGGCAGAAAAGGTTACTTGGCCAGCTGCGAAGACGCTTGTGGCTGCAGAATTGAAAATGGGTTGCCAAAAAGGATTTGAGTAGCCAAAAATATGTGAACAGTCTGCTATGAAAATATAGGAATGTGGGGACAATTAAGTCTAGATAATGGGGGGGGGGGGGGGGGGCAGCATAGTAATAGATAGTGTAAACAATTGGGGAAGATGCCACAGTTATACTGTATCGTCAACAACAGTATTAATACCTGCTGGGTGGATGCATCCCAGATTGTTGATTAGCTGGCATTCAATTTTAAGTCTGACACAGCTATTGGAGAAGCAGGGTTTTAATGCGGTGGCACATGCATCGTCGGCTCCATTATGGTTGGAGGAATTGAAATGGTTGGGGACAGGTTTGTCAACGCCCTGATTGATGTCTCTGAGGTGTTCTCTAAAGCGATCAGCAAGACGTCTGCCCGTTTGGCCGTACGGGACAAAGAATTTCCCCAAATGAAAGCAAATTTGACCGCAGATTGACTCCAGTTAGTCTAGAATAGGAGGAGAAAACCAGACTTTAGACTGATTGGCGTCTAGACATTTTGGTGACGTCACTCAAGCACTGATATAAAACCCAGTTGCGGTAAACAAGTGGAGTGAGTCGGCCAAAAATTCTGAAGTGTTAAGATCGGTGCATTATTCCGAGTTGTGTTCCATGAAAGAAACTAGGGGTGTCAAATTGTTGATAGTTATCGGCGGACATAGATCCAGTCTGTGATCGCCTAGTTTCGATTAGCAACTGGAATAGGCATATGGTAGGCTATTAATCATATCTAACTTAGAGTATGATTAGGAATAGAGTACAGTAGGTGCGGTGATATAATGTATTATAGGTGCGGTGATATAATGTATTATAGGTGCGGTGATATAATGTATTATAGGTGTTGTGATATAATGTATTATGATTAGTGATAGAATGTTCTATAAGTGCGGTGCTAGAAAGTATCATAGGAGCGTCGGCACTAGTATTCTATTGTGTGGCTTCAACTAGCTTGTGTGATATATAATTTTACTCGGGGTTGGGAAAAAGTAAAATTAAAAGAAAAAACGGGTTTGAAGGGGGGGGGGGTTAAAA
>JACEFZ010006093.1:0-18452 GCA_014155875.1 Cepaea nemoralis | reverse complement strand
CCTAGGTGTCGGCCAGATCATTTGCACCATTCCCTTTAGGTCGTGATGATCTATCTGTTCTTCGGCACTATACACGTTATCCTAAAAGGCCCTGATCACGTTTGCCTTATAAAGCCCCAATACCCAACCCAGCGGTGCAGACCTAGCCTGTTTGTCCACCTATTCGTTTCCCACCACACCCGCATGTCCTGGAGGACAATCCAGCATTTGATATTACTGTTGTTGTTGTTGTTGTTGTTGTTGTTGTTAAGTTGATAACATACCAAACAACCACATGTCAGCTGAATTCAATTGCAATCAATCATAGTGCACCCATGGTTTCACATTCCCCCTGTTGTATTGTTTTCCTGGGGCTAAACGGGAACTCTATTTTACACAAGAGTCAGCAGCGGGAAGAAAGTGCCTTTTTCATTATTTGATAAGGTAATCCCATTACCCCGACACCCCGTGAAGCACTAATATTTAGCTAAAACAAACTTGCACAATCCACACAATAATCGATAAGTATCATTGAAATAAAATAGTTTAGTTTAGTTTAGTCGACGGATCAACATCACGGAGCACGGGTGTAACCCATAAGTACTCCGTTCTACTACTAACTCAAGCCTGAGTCCGGAGAATCTCAGCCCAGTGCACGAACTCCGCAGCACCGGCAAGGATCCTGAAATACTTTGGGTAGATATTTAGCTCGATATTTCGCCCGAGCAGCGCCATAGGGCTACTATTTTTCGATTTCCAACTGCCAAAGGAGTTTTTTACCTGCGCAACAATACACATGGGCGTCCGATTTCATTACTCAGAGACCAAGGGAAATTTTGTTTCTAGAAGTCCACGTGAAAAAACGCCAGCCCTCATCGGGGCTAGAACCCGGGATCCCAGCACTCGAGGCGGACACCACACCTCGAGCACAACACATACCTAGCACAAGCAAAACAGTAATGAATAAATCAAATCCTAATAAAACATAAGAATATAAAACGAACAATCACAATCCAAACAATAATCCTAAATCACATACAAAAAGCAATGGAAATAGAATACAGAAGAAGGTGAATAGAAGTGAAGAAGAAGAAGAACAAGAACAAGAAGACGAAGAAGAAGAAGAAGAAGAAGAAGAAGAAGAAGAAGAAGAAGAAGAAGAAGAAGAAGAAGAAGAAGAAGAAGAAGAAGAAGAAGAAGAAGAAGAAGAAGAAGAAGAAGAAGAAGAAGAAGAAGAAGAAGAAGAAGACGAAGAAGAAGAAGAAGAAGAAGAAGAAGAAGAAGAAGAAGAAGAAGAAGAAGAAGAAGAAGAAGAAAAAGAAGAAGAAGAAGAAGAAGAAGAAGAATATAATTATTTAATTAGTTAGTCGACAGATAATCCTCATTGCACATCGAATCAGTTAGTTTTAGTCCATAAGTGCTGGATCCCCTCCTCGGCAAATCCCGCAGCATGTAGCGGCTAACGACACCAGTTCTGTGCTGGTTAATCAATCTTGTTTGGCTTCCTGCGTAGTGTTCTTGTTTCGCCACACCTCTTTTAAAATGATGTTCTCGCAGTATGGCGATGTTTATAGATTCACGGTCATCACTTGGTTGTCGCAAAAGTCTTACTTCTCTTAGAGCACAAGAAGAAGAACAAGAAGCAGAAGGAAAAAAAAACTAAGAAGAAGAAGAAGAAGAAGAAGAAGAAGAAGAAGAAGAAGAAGAAGAAGAAGAAGAAGAAGAAGAAGAAGAAGAAGAAGAAGAAGAAGAAGAAGAAGAAGGAGAGAGAGAGAGAGAGAGAGAGAGAGAGAGAGAGAGAGAGAGAGAGAGTTAGAGAGAGATAGAGACAGACAGACAGACAGACAGACAGACAGACAGATAGATAGATAGATAGATAGATAGATAGATAGATAGATAGATAGATAGATAGATAGATAGATAGATAGATAGACAGAGAGATGGATTGATGGATGGACGGACGGACGGACGGACGGACGGACGGGCGGACGGGCGGACGGACAGACAGACAGACAGACAGATAGACAGACAGGCAGACAGACAGACAGACAGATAGATAGATAGATAGATAGATAGATAGATAGATAGATAGATAGATAGATAGATAGATAGATAGATAGATAGATAGATAGATAGATAGACAGAGAGATGGATTGATGGATGGACGGACGGACGGACGGACGGACGGGCGGACGGGCGGACGGACAGACAGACAGACAGACAGACAGGCAGACAGACAGACAGATAGATAGATAGATAGATAGATAGATAGATAGATAGATAGATAGATAGATAGATAGATAGATAGATAGATAGATAGATAGATAGATAGATAGATAGATTCAAATATGTACGTTAGCATGTAAATAAGTGTGTATGTATACAGACATTCTGGCTGATTTACAAACAGGTAGTATTATGTGATATATAGGTAGGTAGGTAGAAAGGAAGGTAGGTAGGTAGGTAGGTAGGCAAACAGACAGACAGAAAATAGGGACTGGTCGTAGAGAAAACATTTGCAAGTCTGATCATAGAAAATCACTAAGACAATACGCTTTAATCAACAATAAATAAGTCAGGCCTAGTGAAGCAGCATTTATGTTACCTTTAGGATCCAACGATACAACAACAACCGGTTTGTAGAGTCACCCAGCTCACTGAACAGAAGTGCGTTAGACTTGTGAGACTTAGCCACTCCTTATCACAGAGACTGAACATGGGTTACATGTCGTATTGACAAGGAAAATAACCATTGGCTGCTTCTCGATGAAGCCAGTGGTTATGGTTACGGCAACGGCCTAAAAATAAACGTTTGTGACGTGACCTATAATTCTGTTACTATTTTGAAGGTACGCCTTTTTACCTGTCTCAATGCTGTCGTTTATAAACGTCATCTTTTTCACTTTCTGGTTTGGGACGCAGAGGTGTTTCCAAGGCACCAGGGCCGGGTTATATACTGGCCAAGACCTATTGACGCGTCTTCGTCGAGCGTCCTGCGCAACAGGTCCTTTCAGGATCCTGGCTAAAGTCAGTAGGATCGCCGATTCCTCCGAAGTCGGAGAGTGTCTGCCTGTACGGCGAGGAACCACCAGTCTGCACACCAATAAGCCAGACATGGGACAACGGATACTCACGCAAACCTCAGGTCCTGTATGACATCACACTGATGTTGGACAATAGGATGCTGTCAAAGACTCAACCGCATCCATATTTATTTATTTAAACAATATGATGTTATTTTTATTTCTTTAAAAGCAGATATGCATATTTTTGGTCATATTTTCTTTGTGTTTACCGTCACGATGGAACTATTTTTTGGCCAGGCAGATGATACTTGCCTGCACAACACTTACAGAAATTAAATAGATTAGTAACGTAAGGCAATAACTGATAGAGCAAAGACAGGACATTGACATTTAATTTATTTAATACATATTCTAGTTGTTCGTAAATCTGTCTGTCATTGTCTAAGTCATTGTCCATAGGGGTCTGGGTTAACATATCGTGTAATAGGCCTGATTACTACGGCCCTGCATATCAAAGGGCGAACTACACCTGATTACGGCCCTGTGTACCAAATATAGTTTGCTGGTAACGACACGTGTCTCCACCCTAAAGTACCAAGGTGACCTGTGGCAACGGAGTTCCGTTCCCCGATCCTCGGGAACGTTAAAGCTGAGTACACTTATATATTTTGGCATGCAATTTGATTAATAGTGCATCTCTTTTTCAGCTGTAACGCATTGACATATTTGTATACTCTGTTTTTCTGCAAGATAAATCTGGGCAGGGTATAAACAGAAAGCACAACTGATAGTGATCAGATAAGAACCAACATAACATATCAAAGATAAATAACTGATTAAAGTCATCATTGCCTATCACTGTTAGCCAAGTACTAAAGTAAGATGGCAACTTTATCAGATTTCATAAAAGCAGGCAAAGAACTAGAATTAACAGGAAAAGAGCTACAACAATATGCAGATCAGAAATTTAAAGAAGCAAAAGAAGAACAAACACGAAAAGAGAATGCGGAGAGGGACGAACGTGCACAAGAAAGAGAACACCAAAAAGAACTAGCTGAAATAAATAAGCAAAAAGAGTTAGAGATTAAACAACAACAGTTACAACAAGAGAAGGACATTGCTCAACTAGCTGAGATAACAAAACAAAAACAGCTAGAAGATGAAAAACAGATTAAGCTAAAGCAATTAGATCAAGAGAAAGAATTAAAACAAAAGGAATTAGATCTAAAGCAAAAAGAAATAGATGTTAAGGAAAAACAAATCCAAGTAGAATCAGAGACACAATTAAAGATGAAAGGCATGGAGGTAGACTCACACGCAGAAGTCTCTGCCACTAAACTAAGAAGTCAACAAGAGGAAAATAAGTTCAACAAATACAAAAATATTATCAAACCATATTGTAAAGATGACTCCATATCAGCCTGGACAGAGAACGTAGAGTATCAATTTAAATATCACCAAGTTCCTTTAGATATGTGGGCTCCTATTTACATGAAGAATCTAAGTGGTGAGCCCCTTAAAGTAATAGAGTCTATTCCTATTGAACTTAGATCTAGCTATCAATACATCCATGATAGGATTATGCAGCACTTTTTACTTGATGCCCCTGGGTATCAAGTTCAGTTCTCACATCTAAAACCTAAACCTAGTGAAACCTTTATTGATTATGTTTCAAATGTACAGAGTGTACTAGACAGGTGGCTGAAAGCAGCTAACATAGGAAAAGACTTTGATAGATTAAAAAACTTAATTGCTATGGACAAGGTTATATCTACCATACCTTCTCCGTTTGCCAAATTTTTGCAGCAGTCAGACATTGAGAACATCCAGCAATTCGAGAAAAAAGGCTCAGCATATTTTTCTTCTAACAGAGATGTGTTTAAGACCTCAAATGACTCTGAAATAGTGTCCTTTGTCAAAGACCAAACTAAAAACTACCAAAGTAATAGGAAACCTTATCAGAAATACGATAAGAAAGAAAGGAAAGTGGAAAAATGTATCCATTGTCACCTTTTACATGACACTTATGCTATGTGTGACAAATCGCCAAACTATCCGGCGCATCTTGAAAATGTGATCAAGAAACAGCAAAGTAAAAGATCTGCATACAGGCGTGCAATCAAATGTTTTTTTTGTTCCTGTTATGGCCATTATAGTAATAAGTGCCTTGGCCGGCAGCGTATGAAAGCCAGTAATGCCATTTTGATTGACACCTCTTCAGATGGTGGTAGTGAGAATGAATCTGAGAGTGAAAGTGACTTACCTAATAACCAAGCAGAAAATGTTTGTGGTGCATACGATATGTTGAGCTTCGACAGCTGTGAACGATGTCACCAATTCCATACAGACGCGAAACTAGAATGTGGACATACAGTACTATGCTCATCTGAGAGTGTAAACGCAGCAGTAGCCTCCAGAGGCAATCTTGTGTTCCACAATGCGATGGTCAATGATGTAGCATGCCAGTGTTTGCTGGACAGCGGCAGTACCCTTATTGGTCTTCGGAAAGAACTGGTGAATCCGGGTGATTACACAGGTGATACTGTCAAATGCCGTACCTTCTCGGGTAACATTGAAATTTACCCTTTGGCAAAAGCCCAGATTCACTCTCCTTTTCTCTCTGGTACCTTTACCTGTGCAATACTGAACAACCCTTGTACTGATTTAATTCTGGGGTGCTTACCCCAACTAAAACATTGTACGATTGATGAAATAGTTGCATGGGAAAAAGTAAATGCAACTATTACAACAGCCAAAACAGACACTTCAAAACATCATAAAATATTACAAGATGAGACACTACTGATGCTTTCTACAACCAGCACAGATGACACAAACAAACAGAAACTTGTACACCACCAGAAATCTACTCTTAATGTGTCTCCATACTTAAAATTGTTAAAGGTCAAAGCCAGAGTGACCAAAAATGCATCTTGTTTATTTAGATATAAAAATGGCATTTCAACTACAGGTCATGCTACTGGTAACCATGAACAGGTGTTACCTGAACAACACCGGTTAACTATGCCAAAATATGCACATAAAACACCGGTGACTGGTCATCTTGCATACAACAACACCAGACCAGGTTTTTTCAAGAAGATAAAATTATGTTTTCATAATGTATTTGCGTGTAATGTCTGTCAACAATTGGTACAAAAGTTTAAGGGTAGACATCCTACAACTGAAGTACAACCTTCTATATTGGCTCCCAAGCCATTTGATAGAGGAAGGGTCAGTTCTACCACAAACACACAAACAACGGTGCAAGAACCAGTGATCTTGAACTTGATCAAGACAGATTTAGGCTACTTCCATACCAGCGAAATGGCAACGACTATTCAAGGTGGTACATAACCATGGTACATGTTGACTATGAAATATCGATAAACATACACTTAGAGATATTCCATGTCAACATGCGTAAACTTTACTTTTCAAGACAACAGACAGAAGTAGAGACAGACGAACATATTGCAACAACACCAAGTGATCAGACGACAGACATACATAGCGCAACTACACTAGTTAGTGAGACTGGCAAATCCGACGAGGGGCATACATGTAGTGAACTTATAGAATACACATGAATAAATCAGAATACTGATGACTGGACAATACACCTACTGAAACTGAGACATGCCTTTGACAGAGTGCGACTCCTCGGTCTCACTGTCAAACCAAGCAAAGTCAAATTATGCCTAAAATAAATTCATTTTTGGGTCATGTCATTTCTCAAGTCCAACTATAGACTGACCTGAAAATTAGTACCAAAATTATGAATCTGACCATGTCTAACAGAAAGAAACAGGTCAGAAGCCTTTTGGAATTAGTAAATTACTCAGAAATTATAATTCTATATTCCAATGTTTTAAAAGCATTTGTGGAATGAAATGTGAAAGATGCATTATTAATTTCTGCATTGTCAAAATTGAAAATTCTTTTTTGTAAATATTCCAATCCTCCGCTTGCCTAATCCTAGGCTCGTTTATTATTCTAGGACAGATGCTAGCAGTACTAGGCCAATTTTTTGAGGGCATCTTCCACCCGAGTTGCTACGTGAGCCGTAAGATCACACCTGCTGAGTCCAGATATTGCATATCACAGTTGCAACCCTAAGCGTCATCTATGCAGTGAGAAGGCTCCATCGAGTTCTGACGGATGTTCACTGCATTGTCCAGACCGACAGCTCCCCGATCACGGTCATAGAAAGTGGTGTGCATCAAAATGACCGGAGATACAGGTGGTCACTAATTTTACCATCTGAGGTAATAATACCTGAAATCCCACATAATAATGTAGAGTGATAGTTAGTACATGAATACAGTACAATATGCTATGTAAAATAGGTTACATATACACCCATGGTGTGCTTAAGAGTGTACCAAGTACAACGAACTATCATGTGTCCGTAGACAGTAACTTAAGAACTGTGCTACAGAACTTAGATACTACCGTGTGAATCAGGACAGCTCATTTCCAACTAAGCTCCAGGCCGGTGTATCATTTGTGTGAAATGTAGAAAACAGTGTCAGAACAGTGCTTAATTTCAGACACATAAAGACTAAGCTACGACACCAACGAATCTCTACACGTGCACTACCGATGAACATTATTATGACCGTAAAATGTATTTCAGATACCCAGGCAAATTATGTAGTTATATTGTGCCTATACCAATATTCAAACATGAAGGCAACTACTAACCTGAGAGAACTGAATACTATGTATATAAACTTAATGTGATATGTAAAATAATAATTTCTTTAAAAAAAAAAAATAGTTATAAATAATTAGAGGTAAAATTAGGTAATATAATAGTTCTCATTTATTTTAATAGGATAGTTAGTACAGTAATTAAACCATTTACTTAGCTTAGAATTAAATTAAAATGTTAGTTTAGACATAAAAATAGTTAATTACAAGTTAAATTAAATTTATGATAGAAACAGTACCATTTAGACTATTATATTTCACTTAGCGTCAGTTAGTTTATTCTAGCTTAATAAAACCATACCAGCCTACAAACATTACCATTGATTAGTATCATTCAGTTACGTCATAATAGGTTAAAAATAATAGATGAGTGAACATACATCATTTACAACATTTATGTTAAGAACATCACTCATATAATTTCTTTGTGCATTTAAAAACATTATTTAGCATAGTAGTTAGAAAAATGCATAATTTGTATTCACATCATCCATATAATTAAGGTACATAACTCACAACACTTCCATCACATTTAAATAGTTAGATTACATCCCTTAGATTAGATAAACATAACAATTAATATAAACATATCATATAATTGAGATAACGAATTTAATAAATTAGTTAATACATAGTTATAGAATTAGTATTACTAGTTTAGAATGTAGTTATGTTAGTGTAATATACTTGATGATGAGATCAAGGGGACAAGTCACCAACCCTGTCTCATCTATGTAAATATATTGTAAATATATGACTGGTGCAGCGACTTTCGCACAGTCAGTGGGCTCCACTATCTCAAACTGAGCCAAACATGTACAGTGTCACTCCAAAGTTTTTAAATAATCAGAAGAATCAGTGTGGAAGGATGAAAGATGTATGACAGAATGAAGGATGAAGGAGTATGACAGAAGTGTGAAAGTGAGAGCAAATGGAAAAGAAACGGGAGAAATTGACATCAGTCAGCTGATTCTGCTGCTGTCTGGCTCGATTTTTACTATGTGTCTGTGTTAATGTTGGTTGTCGTTAATGAAAATGTGTTAGTGTGAATGTGTTGTCTGTAATATAGTTTAGAACTTAGAATACAGTATTTTGGGTCTCATAACAATGGAATGTAGTCACGAATTAGTGTTATACACCTGGTTGTGGCCACATTGAACAAAATTATGGCACTCAAAAAACTAACATACATACACAGATAAGTTAGAAATATAGGGTAGAAGTTAGAGTAGTAGATTTATTACATCCAAACACGCAAACAACCAGAAAAACAAACATATAAATTGCATACACTATTTGCAGATCAAAGGCAGATAACTTTGGGGCCAGGGGACATAATAGACAACGAACTAAATTAACAGTGAAATGAAGTCTTACGCGCGGAAGCGAAGAAGGTAAAGCCTGTCGCACACACTCTTGTAGATTGGTTGTTAAATATTATATGGGGGACATGAAGCAATTCATGTGTTGACCCTAATAAAGTCAACTTTGTATGGGTAGTAAGTTAATTTACTATGTGAGGGCAGGTCTTATAAGACAACGGTCCGGTTCAGACATACCTCTGATAAATATAATATAGCATGTGAGAAGGGGCTCACGCCAACCAGGCAAGTTTGTGGCGATTGCCAGTAGCCAAGTGAGGCTTTACTACATTGTGACAATAGTTGTTAAATAGTCTATTGGAAAGCCCAGAGCCAGGTTATCTAGAGTCTTTGACAAAAATTAGATACACTAATTTTTTGTGTAGAAACCTCCTTGCGTCACAACCAATAAGTGAAAGTTGATGACGCAACACAAGGGGGGCGGGTGTGTGTCAAAGACTCAACCGCATCCCCTCCGCCAGGGAGAGCGGTCAATCCTGGAGGGACCAGGAGGAGATACGGTGCCCGAGGCAAGAGCAGGGGAGATGAGGGAATCGTGGAAGGTTAGCCACTCCCTCAGAATACACGCAGGCGGTGTTCAGAGAGTTAGCACTCTAATCACGATACCACCGCACCTCATGAAGCCAGAGCACAGTTGAGTAGACACTCAACAGGCCACGTTTTGCCAGCAGCGTGCGATGTGAGGTAACACGCACGAAGGAGAAGGTCACCCCCGCGGGGTGTGTAACCACGGGAGAGAGGTCCGGGAGACGGGAGACTGGACTTGGGGCATTCACATCGTTTAGAGTCACGTTAGGAGTTGTGTGTTCACTAGTAGATAGAGTTAGCATAGGGTTAGCAGTTTGTGTTAGATAATTCTGTGGCTATATATTGTGTATTGCATTAGCGACTGTTTACCGCTTGTAAGCGAGCCAACGGCAATAAAATGGACCATGCATTTTGCCTCCCACACGACTTGCAAGTTGTCTTGTACGAGTGTGTGAGAAGTACCCGATGATGCCTGTCAGTTAAGTTGTTGACAGATGCCTTCATCCGACATACAGGACTTTGCGTTGGAGCTCAAGTCAACGAACACAAGCAAGCAAGCAAGCAACTTTCTGGTTTAAATTGGTGTTGAAGGTGTGCTGGGACTTAAATAAATTGTATTGAGCAATAAAGGGTTTTGGAATCGCCGGTATGCTAATGGGGTATGTTAATGGTCTGAGACTGGCTACCTCACTGCAGAAAAATAGACCTTAATCCAATCAGTCACGAACTGACCTACAGAGGTCTTGGCATGCGTGATTCCTGGCATATATTCCACAAGGTGTCTTAGAGCATACAAAGAAGCACAAGACGAAGACGAAAAAGAATTCGACAATGACACCCACGACGGCGACAACGGTTAAGCGACGACGGAAAACTACATCAAATAAGAAATGGAAAGAGAGTAGATAAATATATTAGGAATGCGCAAGACGAGATGGAAAGAGGCAGGGGGGGGGGAATGGCAAAGAGGTGGAGCAATTATCTTGTATCCGCAAACATCAAAATCTGTTAATGGATATTAGGCTGTGTCAGACAGGGTTCTACTGATAAAATTAATCGGCAGACCTTTTAACATAAACGTCATTCAAATATATGCCCCAACAGGAGAGTTCACTGAAATATTGTAGCGAATTTTATAATGACATGGAGTCTGCTTTGAAGAAATGTAAAAAGTTAGAAAATAAATATCATAATTGGTGATTGCCATGGATCGAATTGTAGCTCATAGCATAGTGACGAAACGTCACCCAGAAGGATGTGATAATCATGGATCGTGACTCACGTGGCGAGCAACATTGTCACCGGAGTGTGATCGCGAAGGTGACAAGGGCATTGGAGCTCGAGAGTGTGGTCGTGATCGGACGCACCTCGTTAGAGAAGGTGGCAACGGCCACACATTGTGCAGCCACATGAGTATTCTTATAGAAATGTGGTGTAGATTTGTGATACTATGTTATATAATTGTGTGCGAAATTGCGAGTAACTATTGCAAAGTGTTTTGAGGAATAGATCATCGAAAAACACCGCACTAGCGTTAAGTTGTTGTAGTAGGCTTGAATCAATTTAGTTGACGTTAAAGTTGAACTTAACAACCATTGAAGTGAGGCCGTATAGTTAAATGCAGAGTCTGAGATGCGACAGAAAGCAGAGTCCGAAACTAACCTCGAGGACGATATGATGATGTTGAATGAATGAGTTTACAACTCATAACCCTAGGCATCAGATAATCTTATGCCCCGCAAAACACACTCCAGGTCGGACTTTGGCAGTGACTTAAATGCAAGAGTAGGAAATCAAGGCGATGGAAACACAGTAGGCTACCATGGGAGAACGAAACGAAAGAGGATACAGACTTATAGAATGAGCAAAAGAGCAGGAACGATTATAGGAAATACCTGGTGTTAACAACATCCTAGAAGATTATGGACATGGAGAAGTCCTGATAGCACATGGTTTTAACAAAATCCTAGAAGATTATGGATATGGAGGAGTCCTGACAGCAGGATTAAAAACCAGATTGATTACATCCTGATTAGCAGAAGGTTTCGAGATGCATTAACAATCGCAAAATATTTTATATATTGTCGATCTAGAGATATTATTTCAAGATGTGGATGATTCATGGGAAATGATGAAGAATTCATTCAGTTTGGCTGCAGAAACAACCATTCCAAGATTAAAGAAAGTGGGTCGTAAGACCTGGATGACTGAATAAATTTTACAACTAATGGAAACAAAAAGATATTCCTGCCAAATATGATCATGCCAAATATGAACAAATTCACAGAAAAGTCTGAACATTATGTAAGGAGGCAAAAGGAGCATTGCTTGAGAAATATAGCATAGGAATTGAAAAACAACACAACAGTAAAAATACCAAATTAATGCAGTAATAAATGAATACATACATCAACAGGCTGCCTAAACACAAAAGATGGACAAATCATAATGGAAAATGATGAGATTTTACAGGTATGGTCAGATTATTTGAAAATCCTTAATGTTGCTGAAGTAGAATCGCCTGGTTCAAGCAACCGACCAGCAACACTGGATTCTACAAATCGCTGCAGTGTGTGAATATAGCAATATGAAATCAAGACAGCTTGTGAAAATGCAAACATAAAATCAAGACAATTATGTATATATATATATATATATATATATATATATATATATATATATATATATATATATATATATATATATATATATATATATATATATATACTAGCTGACCCGGCCCGGCTTCGCCCAGACTCTGGTGGGGAGCATCTCATTTAATTCATATAAGTAGTCATATAAGTTCTCGTTCCCGTTACCGACTATCTGTCTGTCTGTCTGTCTGTCTGTCTGTCTATCTGTCTGTCTGTCTGTCTGTCTGTCTGTCTGTCTGACCCGGCCCGTCTTCGCCCAGACCCTGATGGGGAGCATCTCATTTAATTCATATAAGTAGTCATATAAGTTCCCGTTCCGACTATCTATCTGTCTGTCTGTCTGACCCGGCCCGGCATCGCCCAACTCCTGGTGGGGAGCATCTCATTTAATTCATATAAGTAGTCATATAAGTTCCCGTTCCCGACTGTCTGTCTGTCTGTCTGTCTGTCTGTCTGTCTGTCTGTCTGTCTATCTATCTATCTATCTGTCTGTCTGTCTGACCCGGCCCAGCCCATGGTCGAGAGCATCTCATTTAAATTATATAAGTAGTCATATAAGATCCCGTTCCCCACTATCTGTCTGACTGTCTGTCTGTCTTGGGTAAATGTAGGAGGGAGGAGGAAGAGGGAGGTGGAGGAGGGAAGAGGAGGGAGGAGGAGGGAGGAGACAGGAGGAGTAGGGAGGAATAGGAGGGAGGAGGAGGGATTAGGAGGAGGAGGGAGGAGTAGGGTGGTGGAGGAGGCGAGGAGGAGGGAGGAGGAAGAGGGAGGAGGAGGGAGAAGGAGGGAGGAGGAGAACGCAGGAGGAGAAGGGAGCAGGAGGAGGAGAGGGAGGAGGAGGGAGAGGGAGGAGGAGGGAGGAGGAGGAGAGAGTAGGAGGAGGGAGGAGGCGGAGGGAGAAGGAAGAGGGAGGAGGAAGAGGGAGAAGGAGGAGGGAGAAGGAGGAGAAGGAGGGGGAGGAGGAGGAGGGAAGAGGAGGAGGGGAGGAGGAGGGAGGAGGAGGAATGTGAAGGGAGGAGGAGGGAGGAGGTAGAGGGAGGAGGAGGAGGAGGGAGGCGGAGAGAGGAGGAGGAGGGAGGAGGAGGAAGAGGGAGGAGGAGGAATGTGAAGGGAGGAGGGGGAGGAGGTAGAGGGAGGAGGAGGGAGGAGGAGGAGGTAGAGGGAGGAGGAGGGAGGAGGAGGAGGGAGGAGGCGGAGAGGGAGGAGGAGGAAGGAGGAGGGGGAGGAGTGAGGAGGAGGGAGGAAGAAGGAGGAGGGGGGAGGAGGAGTGATGAGGAGGAGGGAGGAGGAGGATGGAGGAGGAGAGAGGAGGAGGAGGGAGGAGGAGGGAGGAGGAGGAGGGAGGAGGAGGAAGAGGGAGGAGGAGGAATGTGAAGGGAGGAGGAGGGAGGAGGTAGAGGGAGGAGGAGGAGGGAGGAGGAGGAGTGAGGAGGAGGAGAGGGAGGAGGAGGAAGGAGGAGGGGAGGAGGGAGGAGGAGGAGGGAGGAAGAAGGAGGAGGAGGGAGAAGGAGGGATGAGGAGGAGGAGGGAGGAGGAGGAAGAGGGAGGAGGAGGAATGTGAAGGGAGGAGGAGGTAGAGGGAGGAGGAGGAGGAGGAGAAGGGAGGAGGAGGGATGAGGAGGAGGGAGGAGGGGGAAGAGGGAGGAGGAGGAATGTGAAGGGAGGAGGAGGGAGGAGGTAGAGGGAGGAGGAGGAGGGAGGAGGAGGAGTGAGGAGGAGGAGAGGGAGGAGGAGTGAGGAGGAGGAGAGGGAGGAGGAGGAAGGAGGAGGGGGAGGAGGGAGGAGGAGGGAGGAAGAAGGAGGAGGAGGGAGAAGGAGGGATGAGGAGGAGGAGGGAGGAGGAGGAAGAGGGAGGAGGAGGAATGTGAAGGGAGGAGGAGGAATAGGGAGGAGGGGGAGGGGAAGAGGAAGAGGGTAGGAGGAAGAGTGGAGAGGAGGAGGGAGGAGATAGAGGGAGGAGGAGGAGGGAGGAAAAGGGAGGAGGGAGGAGGAGAGAGGAGGAGGAGGGAGGAGGTAGGAGGAGGAGGAAGAGGGAGGAGGAGGGAGGAGAAGGAAGGAGGAGAAGAGAGGAGGAGGAAGAGGGAGGAGAATGGAGGAGGAAGAGGGAGGAGGAGGAAGGAAGAGGAAGAGGAAGGAGGAGGAAGAGGGAGGAGGAGGAAGAGGGAGGAGGAGGGAGGAGAAGGAAGGAGGAGGAAGAAGGAGGAGGAAGAGGGAGGAGGATGGTGGAGGAGGAAGAGGGAGGAGGAGGAAGGAGAAGGAGGGAGAGGAGAAGGAGGAGGAGGGAGGAGGGGAGAGGAGGAGGGAGGAGGCAAAGGGAGAAGAAGGAAGGAGGAGGAGGAAGGAGGGAGAGGAAGGAGGGAGAATGAGGAGGGGAGGAAGAAAGGGAGGTGGAAGAGGAGGAGGAGGGAGGAGGAAAGATGTAGGGGGAGGAGGAGGTAGAGGGAGGAGGAGGAGGAAGGAAAGGGAGGAGGAAGAGGAGGAGAAGGGAGGAGGAGGGTGGAGGGAGGAGGAGGAGGTAGAGGGAGGAGAGGGAGGAGGTAGGAGGAGGGAAGATGAGGGAGGAGGGGGAGGAGGCGGAGGGAGTAGGAGGGAGGAGGATGGAGGAGGAGGGGAGAGGAAGAGGGAGAAGGAAGAGGGAGAAGGAGGAGGGAGGAGGGAGAGGGATGAGAGGGAGGAGGAAGAGGAGAAGGGTGGAGGGAGGAGAAGAGAGGAGGAGAGAGTTCGCCATTCCGAATTCATACTCGTCTAGTTCTTCCCTTCTACACGACTGTAGATAACTTCCTTACACATAAAAAGATGAATTGTTATTGATATTGCCGTGGCATGGAGGAATATCAGCAGCAGAGTTGATCCAAAAAACCAAAGACTGAGATCTACGGAGAGCCATGAACGCCTACGCCAGCCGGCACGGCACTTGATGATGATGATTGCCGTGTGACGATTCTGTGTAGTCACGTCATTTTCTTCCCTTTCCCTAGCGTTTTGGTTCGGGGATTCTTTCATCATCATCATCATATATTTACGTACGTATTTTGGGAGGGGGAGGAGGGAGGAGGAGGAAGAAGAAAAAAAAACTATGACAGTTGACAGCTCTGGAATGAAAGGAAGGCGTGTAGAAAATTTCATCTCAATCGGATGGGCCGTTCGCGAACAAATAAAGGACATACATATATATTTACATATATATTTACATACATACACTTTGTTTTATAGATATATATATATATATATATATATATATATATATATATATATATATATATATATGTAGCCATCTGGCACGGCTCCACAAGATCTTGGAGTCGTATATCCCATGATCCCTTGGTAAAACACAAATAGGATGCTGGGATATTGTGTTGGCGCGGGTATAAAAGCCAAGCCACGCCTTGTTCCCGCCTCTTTTCCCCCTACCACTCGCCCCCCCCCCAAAAAAAAAATACCAAACAACTGCCTTCGGAGGGACGAATATGTCTAGCTGTGATGAGAGGGCTTGAACTCATCCCTCTCAACCACCACCCAAGCATGTGGGTGAACATGCCCCAGGGACGCCCGAGCTGGGCCTCTGTGTTTCTATATCGCAATCGAGAGTGCAGACAAGCCCTGAAAGGATCCAAAAGATCCAAGAAGGTACAAAGAGTGAATTGATGGTTATCTGCTGTGGGGTGAGTTTTGAATTCCAATTCCAATTCCAATTTTCAAAAACAAAAATTCCAAATTCGGCCTCGTCTAACCTGCTTCATCAGCTGTGGTTATTGTTGAGGTCAGTGGTTTGTGTGGGTTTATGCACCCTAATTCTTGTCTTGTGAGTCCTATCTCGGACTGGTTATGTAGCGTTTGTGGCTGTGACGTCAGCCGTGGGATCGGTCAGCGGCTATCCTTTGTGCTCGTCTGTTCTTGTGGTTTTCTTTGTTTGAGTAGGCTCCTGGCTCGTCTGGCTTGCCTGACTGCAGTACTTATAAGGACTTTTCGTAATCCCACTCCAGCTGGGGGATCGGTCGGTGGCTGTCCTGTGTGCATGTATCCTCTTGTTTTCTTTGTTGGTGCAGGCTCCTGTCTTGACTGGTTGCAGTCCTTAAAAGGCCTTTTTATTTGGTCTTTTTGTCTCCTTTTTTGTGTATTTTCTGTAGGACCATTCATGTAAGATCTGATCTTTTTCTATTATGACTCTTCCATCTTTTGTCTTTAGGCAGCCTGCTGATGTACGTGTTCTTTGATTAGTAAGCTCCTGAATTCATTTGTGCATTAGTTTTGCATTGTTACTGTTGTGTTGTTTTTCAATTTCTTTGCAGTTTTTCTCAAGCCATGTTTCTTTTGCCTCCTTACATAAGGTTCTCACTTTTCTGTGAATTTCTTCATATTTGGCAGGATTATTTTTGTTCTGTCTTCTTGTTTCCATTAGTTGTAAAATTTCTTCAGTCAACCATGTCTTACGGCCCACTTTCTTTACTTTTGGAATAGTTTTTTTCTGCTGCGCAACTGATTGAATTCTTCATCGTTTCCCATTGATCATCTACATCTTGAAACAGGATCTCTAGATCAGACAATATATCAAATTTGTTCTTTACTTCTATGTTAAAATTATCTTGTATTTCTTTGTCAGTTTTCAATTTGCACAAGTCATATTTAGGGTTTCCTGCTGTATACTTGACTTTCTTTACCTTTACCCTCAATGTGCCTGTAATTAATCTGTGATCACTGTAACAGTCTGCATTTGGAACTGTTTTTACGACTGTTAACGCATTTCGAAACCTTTTGCTAATCAGGATGTAATCTATCTGGTTTTTAATCCTGCTGTCTGGACTCCTCCATGTCCATAATCTTCTAGGATGCTGTTTAAACCAGGTGTTTCCTACAACCATTTCTTGTTCTTTTGCCCATTCTACAAGTCTGTATCCTCTTTCATTTCTCTCTCCCAAACCATGGTTGCCTACACTGCATCCATCACCTTGCTGTCCTATTTTTGCGTTGAAATCACCCATTATTTCTGATTTTTTGCAGTTCTTCAAAGCAGACTCCACGTCATTATAAAATTCCTCTAAGCTTTCTTCACTGCTTTCACTTGTTGGGGCATATACTTGAATGACATTTATTTTAAAAGGTCTTCCGTTTAGTTTTACTAATAGGACTCTGTCTGACACAGCATGATATCCTTTGACAGAATTTGATGTTTGCTTATCTAATATAATGGCTACACCTCTTTGCTGTTCTTCTCCCCCAGAGTAAATAATCTTACAATCCTCTCCTGTCCTTATCCCTGCTCCTTTCCATCTCGTTTCCGATACTCCTAATAATCTTCTCTCTCCCCATTTCTTTTTTGATGTTTTCTAATTTTCCATCTGCATTCATTGTTCTAACGTTCCAAGTTCCTACTTTCAATGATATTAATCTGTTGCACCTTGTAGCCTGTTGACGGTCTGGAGTCACCTGGTGCGCATGACTATCCATACCGGGTGAGGCTGCTCCTATGAGCACCCATTTTACGCCGTTTCTCTGATTATCGATGATTTCACACAACATGATTTTCTTGGCATCTGTAAAGAAGGTAGTTTGCCATTGCTTTCCTTCCTAGCAGTGACCATACTGGTCAGTGACCGTAGCCATTGTCTCCTCAAAATAGAGATCCTCTGCCTACCGTCGTGAAGGTGGAGACCATAACCTACAACTATCTGTTGGCTGCTCTCCATCTTCATCCACCACCTGCACCCATGGCTTCACGTAACCCTGATCGGGGGGCTAAACGGGTACTCCACCTTGCTCAAGGGTGTCCCGTAGGCTAGCGGAGGGAAGGAGGCGCCTTACTTCTCCTTTGATAGGGGATACCCCTACCCCGCTACCCGGATATTATACATAATACACCATTAGTTTTCTCAGTACGTCACAAGCCCTGTGTGTACTTCCTGTGGTATGCATCTTAAGCCTTATGTGTTAAAATGTGTATAGATTTTGCAAAAATAGCATATAGTTTTCGTGTAACATATCACTTTATGTGTATCCCTTCTTGTTGTATAAAAACTAAAACTAAACCATCCATGTTTGAATACATCACTCTGCACTCGCTTGGTGATGTGGTTATTATCACACCAGCCGCCTTTACTTCCGGCGACATTTCCCAGTACCAATTTATGCTGGATCTCTGAGAGCCCCGTTTATCATTTCGTACCAGTAAA
>JACEFZ010006092.1:10000-32985 GCA_014155875.1 Cepaea nemoralis | reverse complement strand
AAAAATTAAAAAAAAAGCCCCCCCCCCGGGACCCCCCCTGATGCATATGCTGGGGGGAGGATCTGAGCACCTTGACATGTCCGGTGTGCACGAAGATACCCCAACTGATAACTAACTAACTAACTAACATATCCATACATATTTCTGTCCACGGTAATATATTCATACATGTATCTGTCTGTCCACGGTAATATATCCATACATATTTCTGTCCACGGTAATATATCCATACATGTGTCTGTCCACGGTAATATATCCATACATATTTCTGTCCACGGTAATATATTCATACATATTTCTGTCCACGGTAATATATCCATACATATTTCTGTCCACGGTAATATATCCATACATGTGTCTGTCCACGGTAATATATTCATACATATTTCTGTCCACGGTAATATATCCATACATGTGTCTGTCCACGGTAATATATGGATACATATTTCTGTCCACGGTAATATATCCATACATATTTCTGTCCACGGTAGTATATCCATACATATTTCTGTCCACGGTAATATATCCATACATGTGTCTGTCCACGGTAATATATCCATACATATTTCTGTCCACGGTAATATATTCATACATGTGTCTGTCTGTCCACGGTAATATATCCATACATATTTCTGTCCACGGTAATATATCCATACATGTGTCTGTCCACGGTAATATATCCATACATGTGTCTGTCTGTCCACGGTAATATATCCATACAAGTGTCTGTCTGTCCACGGTAATATATCCATACATGTGTCTGTCTGTCAACGGTAATATATCCATACATGTGTCTGTCCACGGTAATATATCCATACATGTGTATGTCTGTCCACGGTAATATATCCATACAAGTGTCTGTCTGTCCACGGTAATATATCCATACATGTGTCTGTCCACGGTAATATATCCATACATATTTCTGTCCATGGTAATATATCCATACAAGTGTATGTCTGTCCACGACAATATATCCATACATGTGTCTGTATCCCCACTGCAATATATCCATACAAGTTTATGTCCACGGCAATATATCCATACAAGTGTTTGTCCACGGCAATATATCCATACAAGTGTCAGTCTGTCCACGGCAATATATCCATACAAGTTTATGTCTGTCCACGGTAATATATCCATACAAGTTTATGTCCACGGCAATATATCCATACAAGTTTATGTCTGTCCACGGTAATATATCCATACAAGTGTTTGTCCACGGCAATATATCCATAAAGTTTCTTTCTGTCCACGGTAATATATCCATACAAGTTTATGTCCACGGCAATATATCCATACAAGTTTATGTCCACGGTAATATATCCATACAAGTGTCTGTCTGTCCACGGTAATACATCCATATAAGTTGTCTGTCTGTCCACGGTAATAGATCCATGCATGTGTCTGTCTGTCAACGGTAATATATCCATACAACTGTCTGTCTGTCCACGGTAATATATCCATATATGTGTCTGTCCACGGTAATATATCCATACAAGTGTCTGTCCACGGTAATATATCCATATAAGTGTCTGCTTGTACACGGTAATATATCCATACAAGTGTCTGTCCACGGTAATATATCCATACAAGTGTGTGTCCACGGTAATATATTCATACAAGTGTCTTTCCACGGTAATATATCAATACAAGTGCCTGTCTGTCCACGGTAATAAATCCATTTAAGTGTCTGTCCAAGGTAATAATCCTTTAATCCCTTTCTGCCCCGGGTAATATATCCTTTTAAGTGTCTGTCCGTCCACGGTAATTAATCCTTTAAGTTCGTCTGTCCAGGGAAATAATCCATTTAAGTTTCTGTCTGCCACGGTGTCACAAATTGGCCCTTTACTTCCCAGAACAATTTTGGGTTCAACTTTGAGGGGCCAGTAGGATCAACGACAAAAAAACCGTTTTCTCTATATTCAAGGCTATACTGTCTTACGAACTTGCAAAACCTGCAAGTAAACAAACCCCGGGAAATGGCTTTCTATTTGGAAGTTAATTTGACACCAGTACCGGTCACCCCCAGAGTTATCATCCAGCCAGATGGGAGGGCAACTCAGGGGACTGAATAAAATTTTAAAACCAACCAGGCATGAGCAAGCAAACCTGGTTTACACAGAGTTGTAAACTGGCTGTTCCCCATGAGAACCTAATTGTTCCCTTGACATGACACCGTGATAAGAATAGCTAGGAAATCGCCCAACCGCGATGGCTGACCCCATCTGGTAGAGACTAGAGGCGCAAGGTTGAAATCACTGATAAGAACTCAGGTGGCTAATAATGGTCAGACCCACAGGTGTGAAGGCTAGTGTGGCATGCAGAAAGAATTTTTATGACTGGACAGACTTGGAGTTATTGCCAAATTTCTGTCAGGGGGGATAGAAGAATTTGGATGGAATTCCTGGGAGAATGTCTCTGCTAGGCTAGGTATAAAAAACCCCCTAGCCCTTTTTCCCTTTTTGATTAAGTCTGACTTCATAACAGGTAGGAACTACCCCAATGTTTTGTAGTCAATGCATGATTATTATGTTATTTCACTATAAAAGTTATTTCTTATTTTTTTTTCAGTCTATATCTGATCTGGGTTATTTCAAGAACTATTTTTGGCGTGGGTTACTTGAGTGTTCTTTCTAAGTTCTGTGTTCAATACATGTGCTTTAAGTGTTAATCTTCTGAGAAGTAAAAATTTTTGGAAGGAGGTCTTGTCTAGATATACTTGAGGTGCCCCGTAGCGATGCTTGCCATTTCTTTCTAAACTAGACTATTTTCCCTTTTTTGGTGTGTGCATTTTGTTCAGATTATAGTCACTGACTATTTATTTAATTCTTACAACAGCAGTAATTTAGGGGTTTAACCGGGCAGCTCAGAAAATATAGCTGGTCTGTGTGGTAACTTCAATTAGACTTGTTGTATATCTCATTTTGTAGCTATCCAATATTAGTACTCATTAATAATGCCTGATGCTATTATGTTATATCATTAGATGTCCATCTTGAAGAAAATATAATGTTTACGGATATGTTGGATGTATGTATGTGTAATTTCATAACTAACTAGTGCATTATGCTATGATGTTAAAGTATCATAATAGTCTAGTTTAATAAAAATGGTTATGTGTTATGCAAACCTCCAATAGAAGTGTTGCTATTGTCTGCGCATTGGCACATTGGCCAAATGATTGTGTTGGAAGCAGGGGTGTAATGGTACGACACCCTACAATTGGTATAGGGTTATGGTGCAAAACTTTTCAGTTATTGTGGGCGTGCGTCCAGTAATGCATGGAAACCTGGCACAGCTACTGGTCACGGCTTGCAAGCCCGGATGATCAGGCATTGTTATAATACCCTTACCGACCCTGTGAGCTGCTAACCCCAACTTTGGACGGAGCGGCTGTATGACACAGGAATTTCTGTATTAGCGACATGGACATGGGGCGGCAGAAATGTAATCATTACAGGCGTGTGAGACAATTGAAAAGCCCGTCCCAGACTAACGACAAGTAGGGAGAAGGAGGACGGAGAACGCAGTAGAGCTGAAAGATAAACTTGGCCAGACTGGTCACTGTATATGTTTGTGTTATAGTTTTAATTAGGATTGTGCTGATGTAGAACTATATATAAAACATTCTTCACTTTCTTTCAAGCTCTCACAAGGAGCACCTATGTTATAGATCTCAAGACTAGAGACTACTGACTAGGTAGAGCCAGGACTGGCAGACGTCAGAATACCGGCAAGCTGTCTCTTTTTTGAGTCTACTGGAGAGTGGGGATCTGGACCACAGTTCCAGATAGATGAAGTAACAAGTAAAGTTACGTAATGGTTCTCATCACAATATGTTATAGATTTTATCATCCTCATAGTGACAATCATCCGATGTCTATTGTTATGATTAGCAAATAAATGTTGTAGTATTGTAACTCATAGTTCTGTCATTATATTTTTTTTTCAATTGTGCATACGTGTTGTGTGTGTACATTGGTGGGGGTTCACTTACACACCAAGGAAAGGAGCAGTCAGGGAGAAAAACCTGTACTAGGATAGTTGTCCTTAAACTTTAATTCAGACTTAAAAAGTCTATCTGAGCTAACCTTCTCTTTCCTATTCCTTGGCGAATATTCAGCTCAGTTCATTTCTATGTTGTAACGAGCCCACTTAGAGCTGTACGTTGGATATTCATGGGCCTAATCTATAGTTCAGCCATATAGATTTTGTCCCTATTCAGTTTCTGACTATTTGGGGTTGCTCGCCAGTGAATAAGACTTTCATCAAGCCGGTGGGGCACCCCGACTTCTGACAGATTGGGGGCTCGTCCGGGATTTGAAATTCGACTTCTCGCTTTCAATAGACTCCGGTACTAGAACCCTAGACATACGATTTTAAAAGTTACCTCTTGTAATCTTCATTCATCAAAATAGACTATCATCAAAGGTAGCTACTTTTAGTTGAGGAAGTTACAGAGGACAAATATAACTTTTCAAAAGTATAACAGATAAGAACTTATGAGAAAAATACCATCATCTATCATTTAGATGTTATCATTAATCATTTATTGATAATTGAACACCTTAATCATATTTACATTGAGGTGTTTGATGATTTAACTGCTTGACTGATTTGCAATTTTATGCTAATATATACCATGCTCATTTGACATGTATGCAGTGCATTTTAATGTTTATTTAGGTAAATATTACTGTTGATTACTGTGTAGTATATCTCTCACACTTACTTCACTGCTGTCGCCAGATACTACTTGAAATATTATTTTCAGTTGTCTTTCACTGCTGAGGCTAAACTATACACATTGGATAGCGTAGACTGTCAGTAGTTAACTCTTGTCGTTCTAGCTTATATTCTGATTTTTGATATATACATAGGGGCTTACCTGAATATAGTTCATTAGCAATTATGTTCTTGCTTTACCGGAACTCGTGAGAGAGGATCTGAAGGCGCGCGCAGATTCTCAGAGACCGCGAGAGGGTGGGGCATAAGAGAAGGCTTAAAGGGGGAGCAACTAGTAAACATATATCATAGCAGAGTTAGAATGGTGGGACCAAGAAGAAGAAATTATGTTTTAAAGAAGATGATGCGTTCTTTGAAGCACAAGAGCGTAGCAAAACTGAAGGAGTAAGATGGAAGAAACAGCATAGGGAAGCAGTCAATGCAGAGAAGCTAACCTTTCTAGCGGAACATAAGGTAGGAGATACGGATGCTCACCCAACCAGGAAGAAGGGACATCTTTGCCACCCACCGCAGAATCAGAGGTAGTGGACCGGGAACTACAGGTTCTCATTCGACCCAGTCCTAAACGGAAAAAGAGGGAAGAAAAAAACGTGCCAAGGGCACTTCAAACAGTCACAAACGGATAACTGTTTGCACCACGGCATAGTCGTTTGACAGTAGTAGGCCCTTCAGGAAAACACTTGACTGCTACGAGAAATGAATCTCGAGAGAAAGAGGACTGAGACAAACCTTTAATGAGGTCGCAGGCGGAGACCTAGCCGATTCTCACATTCCCTTCGGTTCACAAATCACGAAGTGGAATTACATCTGACTGAAAGTAGGGAGGAAGGAAGAAACGGAATCCAGGTGAATTTCATTACTGCAACGCGGGAAGAATCACTAATTATCATTCAGATAATTTAACTGGTCCGCCCAGTAACAAGACTCCCAGGAATCTCATTTTACTTCAACGATAGGTGAAACTCAAGAGGAAGATTACCTGAGGACATCTTTTAAGGAGGTCGGAGATCGAAAGGTAACCGACTTTATTATTCCCTTCAGCTCAGGAGAGGATGAAGTGGGATTAAATTTGACTGACAGAGGGATGAAGGACGACCCGGAACCCCTTGTGATCTTTGAGGCTGCAGCTCAGGAAAAGACACTAGACATCAGTTCAAATGATTTACGTAATGTGATGGATTGTTTAGACACCAGCCCATCACAGAATTTACATCAACTGGACTTAGCCCATGAAAGCATGACCAGAGAGGAACATCCAGACCAGGAAAAATTTCCAGTTGTTATCTCACAGTACACCAGTTCGGAGACGCAGGAAACACAGGGAATTGCCAGGAGCCAGAATATGGACTCTGATATTGTGCAGACAACATTGTCTGTAGTTGCTAAAGAAGAAAATTCTGTGCACAAGATGGAGGAAGAAACGCCTATCATCTCATTAGCTGAAGTTATCAGGGAATTCCAGCAAGAGGGACCTGAAGTAACAGAAGTCAAGAGTGGTTTGGAATCAACACTCTTAGGACTCAATCTACCCTTCAGTCAGGTCGATTTGATAGGAGTAGATCAGCTATTTGTGGATACTTTATTCAAAAGTAACTCCACTTTATCGCCCTTGAGTAACTATGTTATTTCTCAAGGCAGCACAACTTGGCACACTAAATTTCCAATTTCTAGCACGGTTTGTACAAGAAACTCTAATGCAGAGAAACTCAGCCCATATCAGGGGAAGAAACCGCGACACCGAGGAGGAAGGATTGTTACGCCCGACTTTGAAGGAGGAAAGCGCCAGTTGCATTTATATCATGGGACCATGATGGGTAACATTATTCCTTTTAAAAGGAAGCTATTGATGGATCTGTTAAGGATCTATAACGGATGGAGGAATATCACGCAGACAAGCTTTGCTGTGGCCAGCTTAGGCGAGACTTCACTACGGGTACATCCTCGGCTAAAAGGATTAAATCACGTGAGAGAGTGGACTAAGACCGTTGCCCAGAGACGAAGAAGAATCCCGTTGATTGTGATCCTTCCCAGAGGGGTAAAATTACAACCTCCTGACAATTACCGGATTTTACCAAGCTATTGCATGGAATCCCGGCCGAAAACCAGGTACAAGGATCTATCCAGAGTATCTTTGGGTTATGGAAATGGGACATCTTTATGCAGAAGCAGGACAACCCACTGCCACAAGGAATATTGGAAACCTTTAGGCAGATACAGAACGGAGAGTGCTTAGGCATTATTCTGGGATGTACGGCGTGCTTTGACAAAAGATTTCTGGCAGAAACTTTTTTTTTAAAGAGGGAAGCTCTGTCACGAATTGGCAGCCTTTACTTCCCAGAACAATTTTCGGTTCACTTTTGATGGGCCATTAGAGGATCAACAGACGAACAAAACCGTTTTCTCTATATTCAAGGCTATACTGTCTTGACGTAAGCTTGCAAAACCTGCAAGTAAACAAACCACCAGGAATGGCTTTCTATTTGGGAAGTTAATTTGACACCAGTACCGGTCACCCCCAGAGGTTATCAATCCAGCCAGATGGGAGGGCAGACTCAGGGGACTGAATAGTAATTAAAACCAACCAGGCATGACGCAAGCAAACCTGGTTTACCAACAGAGTTGTAAACTGGCTGTTGACCATGAGAACCTAATTGTTCCCTTGACATGACACCTGATAAGAATAGCTAGGAAATCGCCCAACCGCGATGGCTGACCCCATCTGGTAGAGACTAGAGGCGCAAGGTGTGAAATCACTGATAAGACTCAGGTGGCTAATAATGGTCAGACCCACAGGTGTGAAGGCTAGTGTGCATGCAGAAAGAATTTTTATGACTGGACAGACTTGGAGTTAATTGCAATTACTGTCAGGAGGAGATAAGAAGAATTTAGGAATGGAATTCCTGGGAGATAAGTGTCTACTGCTAGGCTAGGTATAAAAACCCCACTAGACCTGTTCCCTTTAGATTAAGTCTGACTTCATAACAGGTAGGAACTATCCCAATGTTCTGTAGTCATATGCATGATTATTATGTTAGATTTCACTACAAAAGTTATTTCTTAGTTACTTATTTTCAGTCTATATCTGATCTAGGTTATTTCAAGAATTATCTTTGGCGTAGGTTACTTGAGTGTTCTTTCTAAGTTCTGTGTTCAATATCATTGTGCTTTAAGTGTTACTCTTCTGAGAAGTAGAAACTTATGGAAGGAGGTCTTGTCTAGATATACTTGAGGTGTCGTAGCAGATGCTTGCCATTTCTTTCTAAACTATACTAGTTTCCTTTTTGGTGTGTGCATTTGTTGTTCAGATTATAGTCAACTGACTATTTATTTAATTCTTACAACAGCAGTAACTAAGTGGTGATTAAACCGGGCAGCTCAGCAAATATAGCTGGTCTGTGTGGTAACTTCAATTAGACTTGTTGTATATCTCATTTTGTAGCTATACAATATTAGTACTCATTAATAATGCCTGATGCTATTATGTTGAGTATCATTAGATGTCCATCTTGAAGTAATATAATGTTTACGGATATGTTGGATGTATGTATGTGTAATTTCATAAACTAACTAGTGCATTATGCTATGATGTTAAAGTATCATAATATGTCTAGTTTAATCAAAATGGTTATGTGTATATGCAAACCTACCAATATGAAGTGTTATGCTATTGTCTGCGCATTGGCACATTGGCCAATGATTGTGTTGGAAGCAGAGGTGTAATGGTACAGACATCACCCACAATTGGTATAGGGTATATGGTGCTAAACTTTCTCAGTGTATTGTGGGCGTGCGTCCACGGTAATGCATGGAAACCTGGCACAGCTACTGGTCACGGCTTGCAAGCCCGGATGATCAGGCATTGTTATAATACCCTTACCGACCCTGTGAGCTGCTAACCCAACTTTGGACGGAGCGGCTGTATGACACAGAATTTCTGTATTAGCGACATGGACATGGGGCGGCAGAAATGTAATCATTACAGGCGTGTGAGACAATTGAAAAGCCCGTCCCAGACTAACGACAGTAGGGAGAAGGAGGACGGAGAACGCAGTAGAGCTGAAAGATAAACTTGGCCAGACTGGTCACTGTATATGTTTGTGTTATGATATGTTTTAATTAGGATTGTGCTGATGTAGAACTAGATATAACACATTCTTCACTTTCTTTCAAGCTCTCACAAGGAGCACCTATGTTATAGATCTCAAGACTAGAGACTACTGACTAGGTAGAGCCAGGACTGGCAGACGTCAGAATACCGGCAAGCTGTCTCTTTTTGAGTCTACTGGAGAGTGGGGATCTGGACCACAGTTCCAGATAGATGAAGTAACAAGTAAAGTTACGTAATGGTTCTCATCACAATATGTTATATGATTTTATCATCCTCATAGTGACAATCATCCGATGTCTATTGTTATGATTAGCAAATAAATGTTGTAGTATTGTAACTCATAGTTCTGTCATTATATTTTTTTTCCAATTGTGCATACGTGTTGTGTGTGTACATTGGTGGGGGTTCACTTACACACCAAGGAAAGGAGCAGTCAGGGAGAAAAACCTGTACTAGGATAGTTGTCCTTAAACTTTAATTCAGACTTAAAAGTCTATCTGAGCTAACCTTCTCTTTCCTATTCCTTGGCGAATATTCAGCTCAGTTCATTTCTATTTTGTAACGAGCCACTTAGAGCTGTACGTTGGATATTCATGGGCCTAATCTATAGTTCAGCCATATAGATTTTGTCCCTATTCAGTTTCTGACTATTTGGGGTTGCTCGCCAGTGAATAAGACTTTTATCTAGCCGGTGGGGCACCCCGACTTCTGACACACGGTAATATATCCATTTAAGTGTCTGTCCACGGTAATATATCCATATATTTGTCTGTCTGTCCACGGTAATATATCCATATATTTGTCTGTCTGTCCACGGTAATATATCCATTTAAGTGTCTGTCTGTCCACGGTAATATATCCATTTAAGTGTCTGTCTGTCCACGGTAATATATCCATTTAAGTGTCTGTCCACGGTAATATATCCATATATTTGTCTGTCTTTCCACGGTAATATATCCATACAAGTGTCTGTCCACGGTAATATATCCATATATTTGTCTGTCTGTCCACGGTAATATATCCATATATTTGTCTGTCTGTCCACGGTAATATATCCATACATGTGTCTGTATGTCCACGGTAATATATCCATAAAAGTGTCCGTCCACGGTAATCTATATCTATAAAACAAAGTGTATGTATGTAAATATGTAAATATGTAAATATGTATGTCCTTTATTTGTTCGCGAACGGCCTATCCGATTGAGATGAAATTTTCTACACGCCTTCCTTTCATTCCAGAGCTGTCAACTGTCATAGTTTTTTTTTCTTCTTCCTCCTCCTCCCTCCTCCCCCTCCCAAAATACGTACGTAAATATATGATGATGATGATGAAAGAATCCCCGAACCAAAACGCTAGGGAAAGGGAAGAAAATGACGTGACTACACAGAATCGTCACACGGCAATCATCATCATCAAGTGCCGTGCCGGCTGGCGTAGGCGTTCATGGCTCTCCGTAGATCTCAGTCTTTGGTTTTTTGGATCAACTCTGCTGCTGATATTCCTCCATGCCACGGCAATATCAATAACAATTCATCTTTTTATGTGTAAGGAAGTTATCTACAGTCGTGTAGAAGGGAAGAACTAGACGAGTATGAATTCGGAATGGCGAACTCTCTCCTCCTCTCTTCTCCTCCCTCCTCCTCCCTCTACCTCCTCCCTCCACCCTCCTCCTCTTCTTCCTCCCTCTCATCCCTCTCCCGACTCCCTCCTCCTTCTCCCTCTTTCTTCTCCCTCTTCCTCTCCCCTCCTCCTCCATCCTCCTCCCTCCTACTCCCTCCGCCTCCTCCCCCTCCTCCCTCATCTTCCCTTCTCCTCCCTCTCCCTCCTTATCCCTCCTCCTCCTCCTGCCTCCCTCCTCCTCCTCCTGCCTCCCTCCTCCTCCTCCTGCCTCCCTCCTCCTCCTCCTGCCTCCTTCTCCCTCATCATCCTCACTCCTCCTTCTCCCTTCTTCTCCCTCTTCCTCTTCCTCCTCCTCCTACCTCCTCCCTCCTCCTCCCTCTACCTCCTCCTCCTCCCTACCCCTCCTCCTCCCTTCTCCTCCTCTTCCTCCTCCCTTTCCTTCCTCCTCCTCCTCCCTCTACCTCCTCCTCCCCCTACCTCTTTCCTCCTCCCTCCTCCTCTTCCACCTCCCTTTCCTTCCTCCCCTCCTCATTCTCCCTCCTTCCTCTCCTTCCTTCCTCCTCCTCCTTCCTTCTTCTCCCTCTGCCTCCTCCCTCCTCCTATCCCCTCCTCCTCCCTCCTCCTCCTTCTCCTCCTCCCTCCTTCTCCTCCTCTCCCTTCCTCCTCCTCCTACCCTCTTCCTCTTTCCCTCCTCCCTCTCCCTCCTCCATCCTCCTCCTCCCTCTTCCTCCTTCCTCCTCCTCCCTCTTCCTCCCTCTCCCTCCTCCATCCTCCTCCTCCCTCTTCCTCCTCCTTCTTCCTCCACCTTCCTTCTCCTCCCTCCTCCTCCCTCCTCCTCCTCCTCTCTCCTCCTCCCTCCTCCCTTTTCCTCCCTCCTCCTCCTCTACATCCTCCCTCCTCCTCTCCACTCTTCCTCCTACCCTCTTCCTCTTCCCCTCCTCCCTATCCCTCCTCCCCCCTTCACATTCCTCCTCCTCCCTCTTCCTCCTCCTCCCTCCTCCTCATCCCTCCTTCTCCCTCATCACCCCTCACTCCTCCTTCTCCCTCTTCCCTTTTCCCTTTCCTCCTCCTACCCCCTCCCTCCCCTCCCTCTACCTCCTCCTCCTCCCTCACCCCTCCTCCTCCCTTCTCCTCCTCTTCCTCCTCCCTTTCCTTCCTCCTCCTCCTCCCTCTACCTCCTCCTCCTCCTACCTCCTCCCTCCTCCTCCTCTCTCCTCCTCCCTCCTCCATTTCCTCCCTCCTCCTCCCTCCTCCCTTTTCCTCCTCCCCCTTTCCCTCTACATCCCCCCTCCTCCTCTCCACTCTTCCTCCTACCCTCTTCCTCTTCCCCTCCTCCCTATCCCCCTCCTCCTTCACATTCCTCTTCCTCCCTCTTCCTCCTCCTCCCTCCTCCTCCTCATCCCTCCTTCTCCCTCCTCCTCCTTCTTCCTCCCTCCTCCTCCCTCCTCCCCCTCCTCCTTCCTCCTCCTCCCTCTCCTCCTCCTCACTCCTCCTCCTCCTCCCTCTACCTCCTCCTTCCTCCTCCCTCTTCCTCCTCCTCATCCCTCCTCCTCCCTTCTCCTCCTCCCTCCTCCTCCTCCCTCTACCTCCTCCTCCCTTCACATTCCTCCTCCTCCCTCTTCCTCCTCCTCCCTCCTCCTCCTCATCCTCCTTCTCCCTCCTCCTCCTTCTTCCTCCCTCCTCCTCCCTCCTCCTCATCCCCTCCTCCTTCCTCCTCCTCCTCTCCTCCTCCTCACTCTCCTCCTCCTCCTCTACCTCCTCCTCCTCCTCCCTTCACATTCCTCCTCCTTCCTCTTCCTCCTCCCTCCTCCTCCTCCTCCTCCTCCTCTCCTCCTCCCTCCTCCTCATCACTCCTCCTCCCTCCTCCTCCTCCTCCCTCCTCCCCCTCCTCCTCTCCGCCTCCTCCCTCCTCCTCCCTCTACCTCCTCCTCCCTCCTCCTCCCTTCACATTCCTCCTCCTCCCTCTTCCTCCCTCCTCCTCCTCTCTCCGCCTCCCTCCTCCTCCTCCTCCCTCTACCTCCTCCCTCCTCCCTCCTCCTCCCTTCACATTCCTCCTCCTCCCTCCTCCTCCTCCCTCCTCCCCCTCCTTCTCCTCCTTCTCCCTCCTCCTTCTCCCTCTTCCTCCTCCCTCTTCCTTCTCCCTCCGCCTCCTCCATCCTCCTACTCTCTCCTCCTCCTCCTCCCTCCTCCTCCCTCTCCTCCTCCTGCTCCCTTCTCCTCCTGCGTTCTCCTCCTCCCTCCTTCTCCCTCCTCCTCCCTCTTCCTCCTCCCTCCTCCTCGCCTCCTCCTCCACACTACTCCTCCCTCCTCCTCCTAATCCCTCCTCCTCCCTCCTATTCCTCCCTACTCCTCCTGTCTCCTCCCTCCTCCTCCCTCCTCTTCCCTCCTCCACCTCCCTCTTCCTCCTCCCTCCTCCATTTACCCAAGACAGACAGACAGTCAGACAGATAGTCGGGAACGGGATCTTATATGACTACTTATATAATTTAAATGAGATGCTCTCCACCATGGGCTGGGCCGGGTCAGACAGACAGACAGATAGATAGATAGACAGACAGACAGACAGACAGACAGACAGACAGACAGACAGACAGACAGACAGACAGACAGACAGTCGGGAACGGGAACTTATATGACTACTTATATGAATTAAATGAGATTCTCCCCACCAGGAGTTGGGCGATGCCGGGCCGGGTCAGACAGACAGACAGATAGTCGGAACGGGAACTTATATGACTACTTATATGAATTAAATGAGATTCTCCCCATCAGGGTCTGGGCGAAGACAGGCCGGGTCAGACAGACAGACAGACAGATAGACAGACAGACAGACAGACAGACAGATAGTCGGTAACGGGAACGAGAACTTATATGACTACTTATATGAATTAAATGAGATGCTCCCCACCAGGGTCTGGGCGAAGCCGGGCCGGGTCAGCTAGTATATCCATAAACGTGTCTGTCCACGGTAATATATCCATACAAGTGTCTGTCCACGGTAATATATCCATACAAGTGTCTGTCCACGGTAATATATCCATACAGGTGTGTGTCCACGGTAATATATCCATACAAGTGTCTGTCCAAGGTAATATATCCCTACAAGTGTCTGTATGCAACGGTAATATATCCATTTAAGTGTCTGTCCAAGGTAATATATCCATATATGTGTCTGTCTGTGCACGGTAACATATCCATACAAGTGCCTGTGTGTCCACTGTAATATATCCATAGACGTTTTTGTCTGCCATAGTAATATGTCCATACACATGTCTGTCTATCCATGGTAATATATCCATACACATGTCTGTCTATCCATGGTAATATATCCATACAAGTGTCTGTCTGTCCATGGTAATATATCCATACACATGTCTGTCTGTCAATAGTAATATATTCATACACATGTCTGTCTGACCACGGTAATATATCCATACAAGTGTCTGTCTGTCCACGGTAATATATCCATACAAGTGTCTGTCTGTCCACGGTAATATATCCATACAAGTGTCTGTCTGTCCACGGTAATATATCCATACAAGTGTCTGTCTGTCCACGGTAATATATCCATACAAGTGTCTGTCTGTCCACGTAATATATCCATACAAGTGTCTGTCTGTCCACGGTAATATATCCATACAAGTGTCTGTCTGTCCACGGTAATATATCCATACAAGTGTCTGTCTGTCCACGGTAATATATCCATACAAGTGTCTGTCTGTCCACGGTAATATATCCATACAAGTGTCTGTCTGTCCACGGTAATATATCCATACAAGTGTCTGTCTGTCCACGGTAATATATCCATACAAGTGTCTGTCTGTCCACGTCAATATATCCATACAAGTGTCTGTCTGTCCACGGTAATATATCCATACAAGTGTCTGTCTGTCCACGGTAATATATCCATACAAGTGTCTGTCTGTCCACGGCAATATATCCATACAAGTGTCTGTCTGTCCACGGTAATATATCCATACAAGTGTCTGTCTGTCCACGGTAATATATCCATACAAGTGTCTGTCTGTCCACGGTAATATATCCATACAAGTGTCTGTCTGTCCACGGTAATATATCCATACAAGTGTCTGTCCCACGGCATATATCCATACAAGTGTCTGTACTGTCCACGGTATTATATCCTATACAAGTGTCTGTCTGTCCACTGTAATATATCCATACAAGTGTCTCTGTCCACGGTAATATATCCATACAAGTGTCTGTCACGGTAATATATCCATACATGTGTCTGTCTGTCCACGGCAATATATCCATACAAGTGTCTGTCTGTCCACGGCAATATATCCATACAAGTGTCTGTCTGTCCACGGTAATATATCCATACAAGGTCTGTCTGTCCACGGTAATATATCCATACAAGTGTTTGTCCACGGTAATATATCCATTTAAGTGTCTGTCCAAGGTAATATATCCATTTAAGTGTCTTTCCACGGTAATATATCCATACAATTGTCTGTCTACGGCAATATATCCATACAAGTTTCTGTTTGTCCACGGCAATATATCCATACATGTGTCTGTCTGTCCACTGTAATATATCCATACAAATGTCTGTCTCGGAAATACATCAATAAAAGTGTCTGTCTGTCCACGATAATATATCCATACCAGTGTATGTCTGTCGACGGCAATATATCCATACAAGTGTCTGTCCACTGTAATATATCCATACATGTTTCTGTCTGTCTACGGTAATATATCCATACAAATGTCCGTCCACGATAATATATACATACAAGTGTCTGTCTGTCCACGATAATATATCGATAAATGTGTCTGTCTGTCCACGGTAATATATCCATACCAGTGTATGTCTGTCAACGTCAATTTATCCATACATGTGTATGTCTGTCCACGGTAATACAGCCATACAAGTGTCTGTATCCCCACTGCAATATATCCATACAAGTTTCTGTCTGTCCATGGCAATATATCCATACAAGTGTCTGTATGTCCACGGTAATATATCCATACAAGTTTCTGTCTGTCCACGGCAATATATCCATACAATTGTCTGTCTATCCACGGCAATATATCCATACAAGCTCTGTCCACGGCAGTATATCCATACAAGTGTCTATCTGTCCACGGCAGTATATCCATACAAGCTCTGTCCACGGCAGTATATCCATACAAGCTCTGTCCACGGCAATATATCCATACAAGCTCTGTCCACGGCAGTATATCCATACAAGCTCTGTCCACGGCAATATATCCATACAAGCTCTGTCCACGGCAGTATATCCATACAAGCTCTGTCCACGGCAATATATCCATACAAGCTCTATCCACGGCAGTATATCCATACAAGTGCCTATCTGTCCACGGCAATATATCCATACAAGCTCTGTCCACGGCAGTATATCCATACAATTGTCTGTCTATCCACGGCAATATATCCATACAAGCTCTGTCCACGGCAGTATATCCATACAATTGTCTGTCTATCCACGGCAATATATCCATACAAGCTCTGTCCACGGCAGTATATCCATACAAGTGTCTGTCCATGGTAATATATCCATACAAGTGCCTATCTGTCCACGGCAATATATCCATACAAGCTCTGTCCACGGCAGTATATCCATACAATTGTCTGTCTATCCACGGCAATATATCCATACAAGTGCCTATCTGTCCACGGCAATATATCCATACAAGCTCTGTCCACGGCAGTATATCCATACAATTGTCTGTCTATCCACGGCAATATATCCATACAATTGTCTGTCTATGATAATATATCCATACAATTGTCTGTCTATCCACGGCAATATATCCATACAATTGTCTGTCTATGATAATATATCCATACAATTGTCTGTCTATCCACGGCAATATATCCATACAATTGTCTGTCTATGATAATATATCCATACAATTGTCTGTCTATCCACGGCAGTATATCCATACAATTGTCTGTCTATGATAATATATCCATACAATTGTCTGTCTATCCACGGCAATATATCCATACAATTGTCTGTCTATCCACGGCAATATATCCATACAATTGTCTGTCTATCCACGGCAATATATCCATACAATTGTCTGTCTATCCACGGCAATATATCCATACAATTGTCTGTCTATGATAATATATCCATACAATTGTCTGTCTATCCACGGCAATATATCCATCAATCAATCAGGTGCCGTCTCCACAATAAAGGTTGGCTGCAATAGATCTCCGACACTATCTGTCTCCCCTGACTGCACATTCTGTCAGCTGATGCTCGTCCATCTCTTGATGTTATCTTCCCACTTGTATCGTTGTCTACCTCTTGCTTACTAGCCCTTAAACGTGTCCTCCAGTATGGTAAGTTATAAGATTATCATGTCTTTTAAAGTGGCCGTAATATTTCACTTGCCTACTATTTATTTACTTCATCAACTCTCTGTTCATTCCCAGTTTTTCTATATATCCATTCAAGTGCCCATTGACTAGTCTCGTTGAAGGACACCGCCCATACACACCACAACCAGACGATGTTGGCCTTATGTTAGCGGTTACTGCGGTTATTGTGCCACAGCTTCCGCATGAAGACATCCAGTGGTGCCATTAATTTTCTCAATTCACAACAACAACGACAACAACAACAACGACAACAACAACAACAACTATTAGGTGTGTGCCGTACCTACTTTCTACTTAGCAAGGTCACCTGCAGCAGATAATTAACTGCGAATGTGCGGAACAGGGAAAGATAACTTGCACTGGCTGTCACTGCGGTGTGTGGAGTTCCATGATTGGGTGACAAATTGTCTACCTGGTTTGTGGTTGAGAAATCGATAATCTGTGGAGTGAATAAACACATTTTTGTTTTCAAATGACAACCCGCGAAGTAACCATGAACAACATGAGAAATAAACCCACAGGTATTGATTGGCACTCCTAGAAGTAGAGATAGAAAAACAAAGAGATTAGAGGGCAGCCTGGTCGAATAGATAAGAGAGCGTGTTCTTAAACCAGCTGTCTTCGATGTTCTTAAACATCAGGTGTGCTGATACGAGGTAGCGGGTTTAACCCCTAGACAGCTCAGTTGGAATAAAATGTTGACTTCTCGTCCTTGACTTGGGGACGTAAATTACAAGTACCTCTGAAGTTGGAATGGATTCTCCTGATGGCGAGGGAGACTGGTATTAGGGAAAAGTAATGCATGCGCAAAATTCAGTCCAGTACTAACAGAAGTCGCGTATATGGACTACGTTTGAACACACACACACAAACACACACACACTGTACAAATAATAACACAAATAAAAAACGATATCAATCTAAATATAGTACAAGTGTACACACGTTTCACCGAATCATTATAATCATTAGGGTGGCTATGGCTCGCCAGCTGACACGATAACCACAGCCTTAAGTAACACCGCCATCTTTGCTTCATTGACTAGACAAGAGCTTTCGGTAAAGTAAGACATGTCAACATGATGAAGATGCTTGCACATCTACAAATTAATGGGAAAGACCTTAGACTTGTAATAAATATATATTGGAAACAACAAACTGTTATAAACAATTGATAATGAAGTAGGTCAATATCAGTTTATTAAGAGAGTTGTGAGTCATTGATGTGTAATGTCTCCAGATCTTTTTCCCTAAACAGTAAAAATATTTTTGTAAAGAAATTTAGAAGATATGACAGGAATCACTATTGGGGGACGTAACATCAATAACAGAAATGCGGTTGATACAGTATTGATTGCAGACAATGAGTAGGATCACAACATTTAGTCATTTAGATGCAGTTATTGCACACAGTGAACAACTAAGTTTAACATTAAATTATAAGAAGTCAGAGATTGTGGTCGTCACTAGGAAGAAGGAAATACCACAATGTAATATACAAGTAAATGGGAACATTCTTAAATAAGTGAATCGGTACAATTATCTCGAAACAGTCATAACATCTGATGGCAGATGCCTTGAAGAGATTAGAACAAGAATCGCCATGGCGAAGGTAGCTATTTGCAAGATTGAAAACACACTGACCAATAAAAAGATGTCATCTGCAACGAGAAAAAGTGTTAAACTGCTACATAGAACCTATACTTTTGTATGGATGTGAAGCGTGGACAGTGATCAGGCAATCTGGAAGAAAGAAAACCCATCTAATAGCGGTGGAAATGTGGTTTCTGAGGAAAATGCAAAGAATATCATGGACAGACAGAAAAAACCAATGACTAAGAATACAAGAAAGATTTGAAAATCGTAAAGCGATTCTTCCTCTTCTTCAGCTTTCCGAGCCATTGAGGTTCTTTGCTGCAAATACAATCCGTCTCCATTCGTCTCTCTGGTGGACCATCTCTTGCCAGTCGTTGATTCCAAGTGCTTGTAGGTCTGTACATGTATTATCTCTATGTAAAGCGATTAGAGAAAGTAAATGTAGACCGCACAATGTTGTTGGATACGTTATGGGAATAAATAAATTGGAGAACTTTGTGACAACTGGCAAGATTGAGGGGGAAAGAACATAGATAAGGTAAAGAAGTAATACCTGGATCTCTTGGCCACGTGATATTGTCGAGACAAGAACATAGAGCTGATCCACGACTTTTGTGATCGTGTGAGATGGCGAGAAATGACCGCCCACGCTCTATCGGCATGGCACAGGATGATGATGACGAGGAAAAATAAATAGGAAAATATAGTGGCAGGTGACAAGATTGATGGAAAAAGAGCAAAAAGACGCAAAGAGAAAAATATTTAGATTGCCTGATCACATGGCATAATGGAAACAAAAACACACAGAGCTGATCCGCTACTCCAGTGATGGTGTGAGGTGGGGAACCGTTACAGCACACCTTTATGGGCATGGAACTTGATGAAGATGATGATGATGATGATGATGATGATGATGATGATGATGATGATGATGATGATGATGATGATGATGATGATGATAGATTATTTCAGTCGTAATTCTACCCGTAACCGGGATATTTCTGAATTCCACATGGTTGGGGGATTCCATGTTTAACATTAGTGTGATGTTCGTTGTTACTGGAAATATCAAACTTCTCCGGGTGTGAATCTTTATAGAATCGCGTTCTCATAATCTGATCACGTATCTCGATTCTGATTCTTGGCCAGTATGACTCTGTCTTCTTTGAGTTTTTGACAATCCGTAGAAGTGGGTGTTCTCTTTTTGTGATATCGGTAATTCTGTTGTGCATATATTTGGTATTTTGAGTATTGTTTTTCAGTTTAATTGCATTTTTCTCTCAAGCCATGCTTTTATTTTTGCCTCTGCAGAATTTTCTAAGTTTTTCTTTGAATTTCTTCATCTTTATCAAGATTATTCTTGTTGTTTCTTCTTTTTCCGAATTAGTTTTAGGTGTCTTCAATCATTCATTTCCTGCGTCCTATCATTTTCAATTTTAGGATAGCTCTGTTTGAAGCCTGTCTGACGGATTTTTTCAAATACCGCCCCCCCCCCCCTCTCCCCCTCGTTCATTATCTTGAAATAGAATTTAAAGGTCAGACAATGTATATCTTTTTTATTCTATATTTAATTGATCTTTAATCTCCTTCTCAATTTTATATGCACATAAATCTAATTTAATGTTTCGTGGAAAGTATTTAACCTTCCTTAGCTTTATATGTATTTTGCCTATAACTAATCTATAATCACTGTAAGAGTCTGCATTTGATATAGTTTTTGCGACTTTTAAAGAATTTTGAAATCTTCTGTTGATGAAAATGTAATCTATCTGGTTTCTGATCATATTGTCAGGACTCTTCTAAGTCTATAATATCCTTGGATGTTGTTGGTACCAGAATGGCAGTGTTAACGTTGTCAGATGGCGTCCCATTTGGGCAGAAGGACGATATATCGCATACTATGGTTATGGTGTTATTTGTTTTGTTCCTAAGTTTCTTCCGCAATTTCAATGCGCATTGAAACGGGAATTTACATTATAATAATTTAATTGTGTGCCATGTGTAGTCAAAATCGACTTTTTGTTTGATACTGAATCAGTTAATGTCCAGATTGTTTCATGTATTATTTGGCATTCTCCGATCTACCATCTATGCTAATGGCGCAAATATCTCACGTCCCTACTTCAAGGAATGCTCATCTGTCGCACTCAGTCGCACGCTAAATGTCTGCAGTCATCTGGCGCCCACGACTTTCCCTCCCAGCCCAGGCTGCTCCAATGGCAAACCTATTTGCGCCGTTCATCTGTAACTGTGCTGGATGTCAAATCATAATGCAGTGGGGATGCACAACCGTGGTTTCCCCTTGCTTTCCGCCGGTTTGTTTACGATGTAACTCCGTTGGTCATTGTCTAAAGACACAAACTCTGCATGGCAGCAGGGAGGGGGAGGTTGTCAATAGCGACTCCAACATGTCGATGGCTCTACGTGGAAGAAAACTGCTTCAAACACAGCATCATGTCTCTGACAGCGACATCGTCACCATCATCATCATGTGCCATGTAGACAAGCGTAGGCGGTCATGTTCCGCCAACTCACTCGATCACCTGAGTCGTGGATCAGCTCCGTGTTCCTGTCTCGACCATGCCACGTGGCCAAGCCATCCAGATATTTACTTCTCTGCCTTCCCCTTGTTCTCCTTACCTCGATCTTGCCAGTTGTCACCAAGTTCTCTAGTTTATTTCTTCTCATAACGTGTCCAAACAATGTTCAGTGTCTACGTCTAATTTCTTTTATCAGTTGATGGTTTTTCATTTGCTTCTTGCAGGACTTGCTCAATTGTTTTTCTGTGTGTTCATGGTTTAATCTTTGCATTTTCCTGAGGAACCACATTCCCACAGGCATCGATATTTGTCATCTTGTCTGCTCATTGTCCAAGCTTCACATCCATACAAAAGCACAGGTTATATGTAGCGCCTCAACACTCTTTTTCTCGTTTCAATTGACATCTTTTTATTGGTCAGTATGTTTTTCATCTTGCAAAAGGCTACCTTCGCCATGGCGATTCTTGATCTAATCTCTACAAGGCATCTCCCATCAGATGTTATGTCTGTTCCGAGATAATTGTACCGATTAGCTTGTTTAAAAATATTCCCATTTACCAGTATATCACATTATGGTACTTCTGTTTTCCTAGTGGCGACCATAACCTGTGTCTTCTAACAATGTAATTCTAACCGAAATACTGTGGCCCTGTCGAGTGGTTTGGAGAGTATCGCGCGGGAAGTTGTGATTCCTGGATGACGTGATAGAGGCTGTCCATCAGGGCAGTATCACCATCATCCAGTGCCTTTCCGACTGGCTTGGGCAATCAGGCTTCTCCACAAACTGCGATATCCGATGGTACAGATCAATTCGTGTGGTGACTCCCTTCCGTGCCATGACATAAGACTGTGAAGAATCTTCTCACTCTGTATTCCTTTATCCCTCTTTCCACAAATCTTCCCGGTTGTCACATGTTCCAAATTTTGTCTTCTTATAATGTGGCCAGATATGATGACTGCTTCTTTTTGATGTTTGTGATAAGTTTTCTTTGCGACTTAACCTTCCTCAAGATGTTCAGATTGCTCATTTTGGCCGCTCAATGAATTTTCAGTATTTTTCTATAAAACTCACATTTCCAAGGCTGCTAGGAAATTTTTCGCCTGTTTACAAATTGTCCAGGATTCGCAGCCGAATGTTAAAATTGGTTCTATGTAACAAGCAATAATTCTTTTTCTAACTTCCAAAGACAAGGACTTATTGCATAAAATGTTATTCATGTGATAGAATGCAGTTTTTTCTTGTCCTATTCTGTTCTTTATCTCTGTGATGCATCTTACATATGATGCTATCCTTGTGTCTGGATATTTGAGCTTCTCTACTTTAATTGTATAAGCTATTACATTTGAGCAATATCTGTTTCTTTGATATCTTCATGACTTCTGTCGTCTGATTATTCAAACTGAGGCCCAATTTTACGGTGTCTATCATTTCCTGTAGTTCCTTCTGAATTGTTGCTGCCATGACGGTGTCATCAGCATAACGAAAGTTATTTATATTATATCCACCAACCAGGATTCCTGACATATTTTCTGTAGATCTTATTATATGTTTAATGTACAATGAGAAAAAATAAGAAGACGTTACTCATCGTTAACAATCCGAGACCGAGTAAGAAATGCTGTTTTCAGACAGAGGGATCAACACATTGTGTCACATTTATTGAAAGACAGAAGATCAAGTGGTTTGGCCATGTCGTTAGAATGCAACACCAGCAACTACCATCACTGGCCTTACATCAAAGATCATCTGCGACGAGACTAAGAGGACGTCCAAGAAGACAATGGATTGACGACATCAAAGACATTGTACAGTCACACAGAATGACACTATCAAGTGCCGCCCACCGGGCGGTGGAGCGCAAATTATTCCTCTCCACGACGCTAGGAAGATGATAAAGATAATAACTCATCGTTGTATTTAACATAAATTTCAGTGTGATTGTATTATTTAACATAATGTTCAATGTGATTGTATTATTTAAAATAACGTTT
>JACEFZ010006092.1:0-2500 GCA_014155875.1 Cepaea nemoralis | reverse complement strand
CAGTGTAGATGACTATGTCATCTTGATGTGTGCTGCTCTGGATTAGCTGTTGCACTTCAAACTCAGTGCGGCCCGCTGCCCATTCTCTGCACTCACGACCCAGTGTTATTATTACATTGTGCCAGTCCGTCATGTCTTCCGGAAGTTCAATCCACTCTCTTACACGATTGATGGTCTCTAGATCATACACCTGACTTATAGAAAGTTCTGCCTGTGCCATACAGGACCTGCCTCGTCTTAGTCTATGACCCTTAACCATATCCATTGCTGCATGCAGCGGGTGATCCCTGTCTGCGGCAACTCTCAGGTACCATTTGGCCTGAAGGACCCTATGCCTATTCGTCATTGTTGGTAGCGTCAGGATATGCCTCATGCATATAATTGGTGTGTCTGTCACGGGACCACTGTAGTTAACGATAAGATGATAGACTAACAGAGGCAGTCTGTATTCACAGCTGCAATTGTTTGTTACTAGTGGGGAAACACGTCGGATCAAACGAAACTACCAGTCTTTGAGATTTCCCTAGGAAACGGGAAATTTGTCGGCATTGTTTGATGTGTCGTCGTTCGAAAGAAAAAGACTGTTGCGTCAGTTGAAAAAGGGGAGACAACTATTCTTGTGAAGTGGGAACAGATTGTCTGCCGCTGGGGCCACCTATTGTTGACATCGAATGACGTCACTCGGACAATCCCCGACTGTATGAAAACATAACTTGTTGCCGCTAGTGTGAACAAGGGAGTTGATCTAGGCTGAAGTGTTTGGACTAGTTCTGTGCTAATATAGAAAAGAATCTATTGTGTTCTGTATCAATTAACGTTGAGGAACATGTGTCTTTCATGGCAAAGTGTAGATTCGATTCAGGATAGAGCTGAGTTTTCATAAGGTATGCACTAGATAGCATTTAGAAGTAAATAATGTAGAACAGTCTAGTGATAGATGGTGTTTAGGACTTGAGCATAGTGTTGTTGCTTTGTAGTTAGGCATTCAAGGAGTGTCGGCGACAGTAGGCAATCGCATTGTTAAAACTAACTAGTGTGAGAGGTCATTTAGCTCAGCTGGTTGGGAATAGTGAAGTGGGATGATATGTAAAAAGATTGAGGATGTTTGGGGGATAGGGGAAATGTCCAATGGTGGGATCTTCCAGTGGGGTGTCTACTGGGGTTCTGCACTTTACATTTGGTCTTATCTCGTCTTACCCTAACTCAGACCGACGTGATGAGCTCATCTGCCCCATGACAGAGTTTGGTTCGCTGTAATATATCTGAGTGAGGCCGTCGGCCTACACTCATCTAACAGGGGTCAGTGTCCGGTTGCTCTCACCGGGTGTGTTCTCTCTTTCACAGGTTCTCCTCAGGTTATGAAGAAAACAAGCTGAAACATCACTATTTCAGATCATGGATAAATTAGTGCGGGAAGATTTATTCAGCGGCTTTTGTCCTGGGCCCATGATAAAAAGGGTCAGAAGGAACATGGCTTGGTTGAGCTGAAACATATAAGTATCCGGCAGAAGACTTCTTAGTGATAGGGATCACGGAAGTTGATGGCGAGATTAATTTCCATACCACATGGAACAAGAACAATAGTGAGATTATTTTCCATACCACATGGAACAAGAACAATAGTGAGATTATTTTCCATACCACATGGAACAAGACCAATAGTGATTATCTATGCAAAAAGAACAATAATGCCTTCACCACCAAAGCCTCCACGTGATCATTAAAAGACAAACACCTATCAAAGGTGATACCCAAGTACTTCAACTTACTCTCTCGACTAAGAGGACATCCATTCAACATAATACCTGGGACGTCTGCCTTGACGATTCGGTTATCCAAGGAGTACCACACAACCGATGCCTTGTCTGAGTGTATAATGGCTCCTGCATTCCTGCATCACTCCGCCACCCTGTTTACGGCCACCTGTAAGTCTTTCGCCAAACTGGCCCTGTCTCTGCCCTGTCTGTACACCAGCACATCATCTGCAAATGTCAAGATTCTACCCACACCTGGTGTCTCAATAGCTGCGATTTTGCTGGTGTAGACATTAAAGAGCACTGGGGACAAGGCAGATCCCTGCGGCAACCCAGGTGTAATAGTACTTAGGTCAGAAGCTGATGAGAAGAGGCATTGGAGAACATCGTGACAACTGGAAAAATCAGTGGGAAAATAGGCAGAGGTAGACCGAGAGAAATGATGCTGGATTTAGAAGGTGCCATGGAGGAATATTATCAGCAGAGTTGATCCAGAACACCAAGGCCCGAGATCTGTGAAGAGACAAGCACGCCCACGCCATCTGGCAAGGCACTTGATGATGATGATTGTGTACAATAACATCATCCACCAACTGCTGAAGATCGTTGTCTCTGCTGAAATCCCAACCGTATAATCTCCAGGTCTTATAGTGTTGATATCGTGTACTTCTATGATACCTCTCTCGGGACACAATTCTGGAGACATAGCACATGGGATTTTGTTTATTTATTTATGTTTTTTTTTT
>JACEFZ010006091.1:0-88173 GCA_014155875.1 Cepaea nemoralis | reverse complement strand
CTTGAAAATCGCAGGATTTTGACTTGATATAAAATACTGATGTGACAAGACCTTAGGTTCGAACTGGAATACAATCAGCGTTGCCAGTAGTGGGTTGTGCTCAACCTTTAAGATAAAAATACGCTAAATGCTAGACCAGGTTTTCAGGTATCTAGCACATGTGTGGTGACAGCTCATCATCATCATGTGCCATGCCGATAAGCTAGGGCGGTCATGTTTCACCAGATCACCAGAGTCGTGGATCAGCTCGAACCTGCCATGTAGCCAAGCCATCCAGATAGTTACTTCTCTGCCTTCTTTGTTCTTTTCCCCTCAATCTTGCCAGTAGTCACCAAGTTCTCTATTGTATTTTTTCTCATAGCGTGTCCAAAGAATTGTGAATATCTATGTCTAATTTCTCTTTTCAGTTTATGGTTTTCATTTGCTTCTTGTAAGACATGCTCATTGGTTTTTCTGTCTGTTCATGGTATTCTTTGCATTTTCCTCAGAAACCATATTTCCACGGCCATCAAATATTTTTTAGCTTGTCTGCGTATTGTCCATGCTTCACATCTATACAAAAGGACCGGTACAGGTTCTATGTAGCACCTCAACGCTCTTTTTCTCATTGCAATTGACATCTTTTTTATTGTTCAGCATGCTTTCCATCTTGTAACAGATTACCTTTGCTATATCGATTCTTGTTCTAATCTCTTCAATTCACTTACCATCAAAAGTTATAAATGTTCAGAGATAATTGTACTTACTACCGATTTACTCCTGGTTAGCGGGGTAGGGGTATCCCCTATCAAATGAGATGTAAGACTCCTCCTTTCCTCCGTTAGTCTACGGGACACCCTTGGGCAAGGTGGATTACCCGTTTAGCCTAGCCCCCCCCCCCCCCCCAATAGGGTTACGTGTAGCCATAGGAAGCAGGTGGTGGATGGAGTGTGAGAGCAGCCGACAGATTGTTGTTGGTTATGGTCTTCACTCTGCAGCAATAGGCAGATGATCTCATCAGTAGAGACAATGGCGGCTATGGCCACCGGCTAGTACAGTCACTGCCCAGAAGGAAAGCAACGGCAAACTACCTTCTACAAAACTAGCCAAGAAACCTGAACCATGACATAAAGCCTAATAAGAAAGAGATCTGGTGGTGAGACCCCCAGGCCAGGCAGATCAGATAACACTGGGGAAGAATGTGACACAGGGGCCAGTACTAGTAATCGTGATGACAGAGTTAATCCCAACTGTGTTATCAAGGAAATCCCATGTGTCAGACTAAAAAGGAGAGTGAGACTAGGAACTTGGAATATGAGAAGTCTGTATGAGGGAAAGCTTAAGATAGTATGTGATGAGATTGAGAGGTTAAATAACCACATTTTAGGAATTAGTGAACATCGCTGGAGTGGCAAGGGACATATAACAAATGAAAATAGAAGTTGTTTCATATATTCTGGTAGAGATCTTGGAGGCAAGAGCAGAGTGGCATTTTGTTCAGATAAAATAACTGCAAAAGCTTTAATTGGATATAACCCGGTTAGTGATAGAATCCTCACTGTCAGACTTAAAGGCCATCCAAAAAACACAACTCTCATACAGATATATCACCTACTTTAACAGCAGAGGAAGACAAAACTGAAGATCTTTACAGCACACTGCAAGACACATTAAATAAGATTGGTCATAATGACATAACAATAATAATCGGATATTTTAAAGCAAAAATTGGTAAAGGAAGAGCTGAACATGAGAGACACTTGTTATGAAAATTTGTATTGGGAAATAGAAATGATGCAGGTGACAAATTAATTCAATTTTGCGCAGAAAATGAGTTAACGATAGCCAACACACTTTTTAAACACTCAAGAAGACTCTTCACTTGGAAGTCCCCGGACGGTACTACTAAAAGAAAAAGATAGATTATATTTTAATACAAAGAAGATGGAGATCAAGCATAACATCGGCAAAAACCTTACGAAGTGCAGATTGTGATACAGATCATCAGTTATTAGAAGTCAGATGCGAAAGTAAAACTCAAAAAGCTTACCCGAGGACCAAGGCAACTTCGTTTTGATCTCACAAAAATACCAGATGCATATAATGTAAAGTGAAGAATCATTTTGGGGTCTTAATGAATATACAGGAGGAATTTACACCTGATGAATTGGCAGTACAAGCTAGAGATATCTTGATAACTGCAGCCAAAGATTTAATTCTAACCAAGAAAAAGCAACATAAGCCATGGATTACATCAGACATGTTAGAATTAATAAAACAACGAAGTGAACTGAAACAGAAAGGAGGTGAATCCAATAAAAGCAAGATGAAGTATAAATCGTTAACTTGAGAAATAAGAAAGAACGCAAGTAAGGACAAAAACCAATATATACAAGATTGCTGTACCAGAATAGAGTAATATCATAAGACTGGAAGAGATTAAAAAATTTTCAAAGTAATGAAGTTATTAACATGAAATGTTCAACCTCAATTAAATGTTATCTGTGACAAGTTGGGAAATACCTTAACAGAATCTAAACAAATTCTAGAAAGATGGCAAGAATACTGCATTGGAATGTATGATATGAATGGCAGTGAGGATATGAATGAGATACATGAACCAATGACACCAGAGACAAAACCTGAACCTTAATTAGATGAAATTGCATGGGCAATAAAGAACCTGAAGAATGGTAAATCACCCGGATGTGATAAGATACCAGCTGAAATAATTAAAGCAGAATGAAAATAAAGCATACAAATCTATCACGCATTATGTAAAAAGATATGGAAATATGGTATATGGCCAAAAGATTGGAAGAAAACTATCTTCATTCCAATACCAAACAAGGACCTCAAATTATGCACCAACTATAGAACTGTTGCCTTGATCAGTCATGCAAGTAAAATTCTACTAAAAATCATAATGGGAAGACTTCGTAAGAAACTATAAGAAGAAATTAATGTGGTTCAAGCTGGATTTAGACAAGGAAGAAAGAACAAAAGATCACATACTCAACATGCGTTTAATAATAGAGAAGTGCAGAGAACTTAATGTTAACCTATTCTCATGTTTTGTAGAATATTCAAAGGCATTTGACTGTGTACAACATCAGAAACTTTGGGAAATCATGAGGAATATGGGTTTCCATCACATGTAATACAACTCATAAAAATGCTCTATCTAGACCAGTGGTTCTCAACCTTTTTTGGCCCGTACCCCCCTTCACCATTTTTCAGAACGTCATCCCCCCCCCCCCTCCTATCAAACATTTGGCCCGTGCCCCCCCCCCCTTTTTCACCGTCTTTTCAGAACGTCATTTCCCCCTTTCATATTTCCTATCTAAAAATCCCCCCCCCCCCCTCTATACAGTATACGTAAAAATGTAAGGTAAATTTAATAGCACATACTAAAACAAGTCTAGACATCCACATAAAACATGATTTGTGGGTCTACTGACTTTATAAAATGAATTTTAGAAGGATGAGACCTACTTAACTGTAAAGTATGAAGGGAAAAACAATATCAAGTAATCGGTTCCTGTATTAACGCGATCTTGAAATGGTCTTCACCCCCCTCCCCTTGGAAACCCTAAAATTCCCCCCTGGGGAGGGGGGGGGGGGGAAATTCCCCACCGGTTGAGAACCACTGATCTAGACCAACAAGCTGTGGTTAGAATAGATGGCGAGACATCAGATTGGTTTGACATCAAGCAAGGAGTCCATCAGGACTGTGTGCTGTCCCCATATTTGTTTAACCTGTATGCCGAAAATATGAGAAATGTCAGAGATGATATAAACACGGAGCAATATGATGCTCGCCGGCTTCCTGGCCTAGAGGTTAGCAACTTTTCTCCGTAATCTTGTATACTCTCGTAAGTAACGTGTTGACGGTGAGAATAAGCAGTGGTTCGATTCACGTCGGTAACTTACGGGGTATGTGAGCCGGTCGCTCAGATAGCAATGGCAAACTACTGAGCATAATCTTGCCAAGAAATCAACAATCAGCTGAAAGATGCTGATATTGACAGCGATGTCCTGTAAAGGCTATGCAAAACATTTTTTTTTAATATGATGCTCTAAATATTGGTAGTCATGACATATCAGAGATTCAAGATTCTAATGATACAGTATTGCTATCCACAACACAGAATGGTATAGAAAATCTAATAACCTCAACACAATTGAATAGTGAAAATCACAACTTATATCTTAACATAGCAAAAACAAAGATAATGCATACAGATAAAACTATTATGGAGAAAGAAATATATGTTAATGAGGAAAAATTGAAGGTGGTGGAAAATTTTGAATATATTGGGTCATTGAATACCGACAATGGTGACACAATGAAAGAAATTCAAAGGCGACTATCTATTGTTCTTCAAAGACTAAAACAACTGAATAAATTGTGGAGTAGAACAGATAGAACTACACAATTTAGAATTTTAAGAGCATGCATTTCCCATTGCATAAACACCTATGAGACCTGGACACTTACTAAACAAGTTGAACGAAACAAAAAGTTGTATTAAACAAGATGAATTGAAATTTTTTAATGGGGGGGGGGGGGGGGGTGGCTGTGTGGTCTCGAGATATGGTGTCCGTCTTGAGTGCTGGAGATCCCGGATTCAAACCCTGGTGAGAACCAGGTTTTTTTCACGTGGACTTCTAGTAATAAAATTTCCCCTGGTCTCTGGGTAGTGAGATCGGACTCCCGTGTGTATTGTTGCGCACGTAAAAAATCCCTTGGCAGTTGGAAATTGAAAAAGAGTAGCCTAACGGCGCTGCCAGGGCAAAATTTTTAGTTTAAAATCTACCCAAAGTATTTCAGGATCCTCGCCAGTGCTATGGAGTTCGTGCACTGAGCTGAGTTTCTCCAGACTCAGGTTTGAGTTAGGTGGAAAACGGAAAACTTATGACTTACATCCGTGTGCTGTGATGTTGATCCGTCGACCAAACTAAACTAAACAAGTTGAACAGCGCATACATGCCTTTGAATATAAATGTTAAAGATTGACGAGTTCTAATATCTTGGATAAAGTAAAGAACAAATGCATCCATACTTCAAGAGCTGAATATTGAAGAAGGTTGGCTATTAAAGACGATAAAACAAAGAAAATTGAAATATTTTGGTCACTTAAAACGTTACGAAAGTTTGGAGAGAACAAAAACACAGGGGTATATGCAGAGAGGAAGAGGAAGGCCAAAGAGAAGATGGGTGCAGGATGTGGCAGATGATCTCCAGATGGGTGTTTTGGACGCGGGACATTTTGCTTATGATCGAGAGGTTTTCTGGAAGGTTGTTATGGGAGCGAGGTTCTGCAAAGCACATGCTACTGAATGAATGAATGAACCGATTTCCTTGTTTAACTGATTCAGTGCCAACCACAACTTCTTTGACAAATAGTCTAAATAGTATCTAAATTTTGTGCAGGAATAGTGTTTACTTTTCTGATTTTAGGAATGGCAACAGCCTTGGTTTTCGGCCTCGCATATTTACATTATATGATACTTTTAAACAATGTTAGATTATAGTTATTCTGATTTAAAGGACTTTGTGAAAGATTCTAAACTTCTTCTTCTTCTTCTTCGTTCATCCGGAGTGTTTTTTTTTTCCGGATGTGATTGCGTTGTGCCTGTTTACAGCAGAGCTGCGTTCTTGCGCCGTTAGGCCGACACATCCGACTTCTGCGGGCATTTGTTGACCGGGTTAACCTTCCCGGGGGTTTCTTAGGACGTTTGACTCTCACTGTTGTGGTGTTATCCCCCATCCTAGCTGGCCCATATAGAACAGCCAAAGATCCTGGTCAGCCCTCAAGGGAAGGCAGGGGCAGACCATGGGCATTCCCCGCCATCCAAGGAGGCTTCCATACTTGCAGAGCCGATACATAGCGCTCTGGTACTGGGCTCACCCAAGGAATCGTCACGTCCTGCACATGGCTGCTTAGCCTCACTTCCGTATATTGGGCCTTCCGTTCACCATAGGCTGTTCTTCCGGAAACCAGAAGTATGCAGTCTGCAGATGACATCCACACAGTGAGCTTTCGATTCGGACTTTCCATGTAATGGATTTGCTATCCAAGCAATATTCCATTTCATGCCACTAGGACACTTTTCCACCTTTTATGAAGCCCACACAGTGGGCTTTTGATTCGGACTTTCCACGTAATGGATTTGCTATCCAAGCAATATTCCATTTCATGCCACTAGGACACTTTTCCACCTTTTATGAAGCCCACACAATGGGCTTTTGATTCGGACTTTCCACGTAATGGATTTGCTATCCAAGCAATATTCCATTTCATGCCACTAGGACACTTTTCCACCTTTTTATGAAGCCCACACAATGGGCTTTTGATTCGGACTTTCCACGTAATGGATTTGCTATCCAAGCAATATTCCATTTCGTGCCACTAAGACACTTTTCCACCTTTTATGAAGCCCACACAGCGAGCTTTCGATTGGGACTTTCCACATAATGGATTTGCTATCCAAGCAATATTCCATTTCATGCCTCTGGGTCTTCATGCACCTTTAAATGTCAACCCGTATGTAGTTAAAGTAAGCTGCGGTCAACTTTAGCTTGTTGATATCTCCATAGAGCTTGTCCTCAAATGAAGCAGGTGTGGGCCAACGTATCTTTCTCTGTTCTGCATACGTTGGGCAATCCTGCAGCAAATGTTTTGCTGTCATTTTTCCAGTTCTACAATTACATTCATCGGTATCTCCTATCTTTAGTTTATTGAACAAGTGGTATTTCAGCCTGTTATGTCCTGTCCGGAGTCTGAAGATTGCTACTTGTTCTCTTCGGTCGAGATGATACTTTTAAACAATGTTAGATTATAGTTATTCTGATTTAAAGGACTTTGTGAAAGATCCTAAACTGATAGAATGTGTTAAATTTGGTTAAAATAAATTATTTAGCAGACATTCAGAAGGGAAAACAAAACTAAAAATGAAAGTTTGTCACCATGTTGAATTATGCTCGCACTGATGGGTCCAAACTTGTGTCCCCAAGTTTGCATATGCCTAACACAAATAGGCTGAATGATATTTAAATAATTAAATTTAAAAGAATAATATTAATAATTATAACTAAATAAAAATTAGTGCACATATTGTTTCTTAGTAGAAAACCTGCCTTGTATTTTTCCGACATTTTCCATTTTGTGTGACAATGATGCGCTTCAAAATATGAGTTTTAATTGTGTTCTATTGGTGTTATGGAGCCGTTCTAGTGATACTGGTGTAGAAAAGTGGTGTATTTATCAATATTCAGTAAATTTCATTGGATTATCATCAGCGATTGAGCAGTAGTGCCTTGGTAAGTGGAAATTTCATGTAATTGTCACCCCTGTCTTACATTTTTTTTAAACACTGCTAATATTATTATTATATTTCTAACAATAAAAAAGAGACAAACAGCTTTCTTCGGTCATGTGATGAGAAGAGAGGCATTGGAGAACATCGTGACAACTGGAAAGATTGAGGGGAAGAGTGGCAGAGGCAGGCCAAGAGAAATGATGCTGGAACTGGATGGATTGAGACGGTAGCATGGAGGAATACCATCAGCAGAGTTGATCCAGAACACCAAAGACCGAGATCTGTGGAGAGCCATTAACGCCTACGCCAGCTGGCAGGGCACTTGATGATGATGATATTTCTAACGTATAGTAACAATAGTTAGCAATAACTCTTCGCTGGCTGCTGAGGATGGGGACGGAGCGCATGGTCGGCCGTTCATTATCATTATGCAATGGCAAACTACTGAGCGTAATCTTGTCAAGAAATCAACAACAGCGGTAAGATGCTGGTGTTGACAGCGATGTCCTGTAATAGGATATGCAGGGGGGGGGGGAAAAACAAACAACAAGTAACTAACTTTAACTGGTTATAGCCAATGTTCAGCGGCAGGAGCCTGAACATTGAGAGAACGGTGTAGACTAAAATCAAATATCACAAGCCGCCAAGTTTCCAACAACGGCCGGAACTAGTTAAAAACTGGGCTGTGCTCAGATTGGCTAAAAGATTCACCGAAACAATTATTTTGCTTGCCTACCGACCCGGTACTTATAACAACACCAGATGGAAGATGCACAACAGAGATCAAGAGCAGAATAGGGCAAGCAAAGATTGCATTTCCAAAAATGAAGAATATCTTATGCAATAAGTCGCTATCATTGAATGTAAGAAAGAGAGTGCTGAGGTGCTATATAGAACCTGTTTTGCTGTATGGCTGTGATTCTTGGAATATAAATGAAGAAATTAGGAAGAGATTGGAAGCAACAGAGATGTGGTTCCTTAGACGAATGTTGCGAATTCCTTGGACTGCCAAAGTAACTAACGACGAATGCCTTAAAGAGGCTGGCGAAGCTAGAACATTATATACAACAATAAGAAAGAGACAAACATCTTTTTTTGGTCATGTGATGAGAAGAGAAGAACTGGAGACCATCGTGACAACTGGAAAGATCCAGGGGAAGAGAGGCAGAGGCAGAACACGAGAAATGATGCTGGATGGATTGCGACGGTGGCATGGAGGAATATCAACGACAGAGTTGATCCAGAAAACCAAGGACAGAAATCTGTGGAGAGTCATGAACGCCTACGTCAGTCGGCACGGCACTTGATGATAATGATGACCGTCCCGGTGTTCATATGTTCTAATCCACTTCGAGGAGAAGATTTGTTTTTTGTTTTGTTTTTGTAGACCAGAGTTTCCCAGACTGATCCAGCCTAACACGAGAACATGTTGCAGTCGTCGTGATATCTAGACTACAATCACCCATTAAACGCCGATTAATGTTATAGTTATTCACGTGGAGACTTCAATGCGAGGAACAGAGAATGGGACAGTAGTGGAGGAAACCGACAGGGAATTGCCCTTGCGGATGCCATGGTGGACTCCGATGTGGTCTGCATAAATGATGGTAGGCCGACTAGAATGGCAATGAGGCCTGGCGATGCAGACACTGCTATTGACTTGGCACTTGTCTCCCAGTCATCAGTCCTTGATGTAAAGTGGACTGTTTTGAATGACCATGGGAGTGATCACATGCCGTGTTCAGTCCTGATCTCTAAATCCAGGAAAGTTAAGGCTGGGAGAGCGCGCAAGACCTTCTGGTATGAGTGGACCGACAGCCTCCTTGGACGCCTCAGACAGGGGCATGCAACGGGACTGTTAAAACTCCTTTTTGCATCCCCCATGGTGGACTCCAGAAGTAGGCCATGCTTGGAAAGCAAAGAGGGCTGCAGTGAAGCAGCTAAGGAAAGTGCGACAGACATCCCGAAGCTCTCGAGAGGAAGTGGATACAGCGAAAAATGTCAAGAAAGATAAAGTGGAGGTTTTCAAGCGCTGTGCTGCAGAATCCAAAAACGTAAAATGGAATGTTTCATGAAGGAGATTGGAGGTGATAAAACACTGCGAAAATTCTGAAAGCTGCACAGACAAATACAAAGAAAATATCGGCCTATGACAGTGGGAACAATTTATAGAGGTGATGGTGTGCGCGTGACAACAGACGAAGAGAAAGGGGAGGCGTTTCTCCAGAGATTTTTAGAGCAGACCAATTATAATGATGCGGACACCAGGGATGCAGTTAGAGAGGAGTTATCTGGCACCATGAAGAATGTATTATGAAGACATCATACGGGTTGAAGATGTTAATCATATTTTGAAAAAGACAAAAGACATGGCACAAGGGCCTAATGGGGTTAGGTATGGCCACATGAAGGCTTTGAGCGATGCAGACCTGAAGGAGATGACCGACTGCTTTAACCAGAGCATTAGGTACCGCAGAACTGGGTGCACAGCTATCTCATCCCTCTCCCAAAACCATTCAAGGATCATTCAAAGCTTATCGGCTTTAGGATAATCACCCTTCAAAATACATTTGGGAAGGTTTTAGAGAAGATAGACGCTGTCCAACTGCAAGAGTTTGTGGAAAGGGGGAAGCTTCTTCCAGGTGGTCAGGGGAGCTACAGTTCAGGAAAAGATACCTGGTCAAATGCAGCCACTTTTGCCTTTGACGTTTATGAGGGGTTCCAGAGTAGACAGAAAACGATGGCGGCGGTGCTTGATCTCGAGGATGCATACATTAGAGTTAGATATGATATTTTGATGACCTCACTGATGGAGAAGGGGGTTAATCCCTGGTTGGTGAACTGGATAGCAGCCGTCCTGTATTCTCGTCGGGTTGCATGGACCTCAGAGCCACATATGTTAACCCCGGGACTGCAGTAGTATATAGGTACAAAAGCATGACCGTTTTTGAGGATCTTATATAAATCAACCATTTATCGATCCTGATACTCAAAGGGCGATAACTCTTTTTTCCCCAAAAAGTAGGCGTGGCGGTTGCGAAGTGACTCATCAGAGGTGACGTGGTCAAGTGACTCATCATAAGTGGCGTGGTCTAGTGACTCATCAGAGGTGGTGGTCAAGTAATTGTAGGTACGACATAAAAAATACGACATAAAACATCAATAAAGAAAACAAACGACTCAAGTAAGGTATATAATAATTTTATTAAATCATATATAGACAAACAATACAAATTAAATAAGTAATGGCATAGTCGAGATATTATCACTGTCAACCTTTCTTTTTATATAGAGATATGACAGTGAATTACGATGTTGTGTGTATGTATATACAGAAGAGTCTTGTGTTTTGAAGCCTATATTGGTTCCCCCACTCGGTTTTTGGGTGTTTAATACTTCCAAAAATGTGTCCTTGTTTAAATGCGTGTTGTGGTTTTTGGTCAAACCTTTGGTACTGATTTTTATCATAATCACCGACACAAATATACGTCTTACTACACAATGAGACCATCCCCTTCCCTTCGTACTCTAGTTTGAAAAGACCGGGGGTTCTCTTTTCATAGGCTTTGATAGTCTGGCAATCCTTACAGGTATCAGTACTAGGGGTAATTCTATGAACAGGGCAGGTTTCAGACGGGAACCACTGATTATAGACTCTGTCATATTCTTCTCGTAGGTGTGGTCTAACTACTTCAGAGAGTGAGTCGGCGCTAAGGGCCAAATATAGAGAGTCAGTGTCCATTTCACAAAGCTGAAAGTCTTCTTTAGCGATAAATTTGTCTAGAAAGTCGTAATAGAAAGCTAGCATGCGCAACTTGGTATACTGGTAAACGAAAAAACCAATCTGTAGAGGTAGATCCCAGACAGTTTTCTTTTTTAGGGTTTCTACTTCGAAGAGATCATCTGTAACAGCAGTCATGCTTTTGAACCTGGGGTTATTGATTAGTTTGGTAGTGTCTTTTCCCTGACAGTAGGAGACATCAGTATGTTTGGCCTTATTGGTAAGTGTTTTCCCGTAAGCGGCGTTACCTAACAACTTCATTGTGTCGGCTGTAATAGACTCGGCCGGATTTTTGTCCCCTTGGCGACGGGCATTAGAGACTGCTTCCCCGAATTGTTTAAAACAACTAACCGGTCGATATTCTATTGTCTGGTAGATGTGTGTAATGACCAACCCATGAGCTAGATACCACTTTAAAAGAGGGGTGGCTAATAATATTTTCTTCCCGAAATAACTACCGATCAATGTCCGGCGTGGGGTACTCAATAGTTTATTTTTATGGCGTATTCTTGCATAAACCCCCCAATATCGTCTCTCGACACCTCCGTATTCTTGAAAATAGGGGGCATTTCGGCAAAGGCCTCTTGTAAATCAACCGGGGTCTCTATATCGCACTCAACCAACCCGAAAAATGTATCACTTTTTACAGCCTCAATTATCTGGTTTTCACTCAACGAGCCCCAAGGAAGTTCTGATGGTGGAAACGTTTCCCGCAAGAAACACTTGATGGTTGTGTTTGACCTCTTTAATCTCTGCCACTCACATTCCCAAATAACCTTAACTGTCACCCCAACAGTTTTTTCTAGATACTCGTGGATGTCACACGTGTTCTGGTATAGTTCGACTAACGGTTTTTTATTGACGGGATTAATCGTTTTCCCAGCAGTTAGACGGCAAGATGGGTGCCCGTGGAACAAACACCCATGGAATTGGTAAGCTGTTGTATTCTTTTTATCCCACCCATCTACGTGAATATGTCGGTCGCCGAGCTGCATCTCGTGACTATTGGATTGGGTTTTTAAATCTATGTTGTTGTTGTGTGACACCCAGGTTAACCACTCGCGACTCTGACGTGTATACTTGTGTAATCTATGTGCTCTAAACCCATCCTCGCGGCTTCGATATATGGGGAAATCTGATGGCATATCTTTCATAAGAGACCAAAGGTATAAGGCATTCGCATCAAACCCTTTAATGCTTTTTACCACCTTATTACCCCTGATACGGGTCTCATTGACTTGGTGGTAACGATGAAAAATAATACTCGGTCCACCCACCACGTTACCTCGTAACAACTTGTGCACCTTCTCCTCCTTCTTCAAAAACAAAACAAAAGAAACATCTTTATTCATGGTGTTGAATAGGTACTGTAAAGTAATGCCGGGGACTGAGATGGCCTGCTTGCACATGTCTATATTTAAACCGGCGTAAAAGGCTACTTGTTTGTCCAGGGCTTTTAGAAAGGGAGACACGTCTTTGATGTTGTACCAAATTAGAAAATCTCTCAGGGTAGTCATCTTATTATCGGTCCACGCTTTCTGACAAACGGCATATTCTGCTTCGGAAATGTTACGGTTTTTAAGCTTTGAGAAAAAGGCTGCATGTGGTGGTAGGGTTGTCTCATTTAGCTTTCCCAGGTCGGTCAGATACTCATAGCACAGAAAGTCTTTTGTCTCTTCTATCCCAAACGAGGCCAGATATTGAGAGTAACTTACTCCAGGGACCAGAAAGTTGGAGACGTCGAGGAATTTCAGTCTTTCTGTCGCTATGCACATAAAATTATTATTTCTCTTGACTATAAACTTGAATGGGTTAGCCTCCCGATCAAGGAAATACCGTACCAAATAAGGTTTCAGAAGGTTAATGTCATCCTTACTGCTATTCAACCCAAATAGAGGGAGGTCCATCAGAAAACCTTCGAGCCTTTCACTTAATTTTGGGTGGTCACCTAATTTAGCAAAGACTGACTCGAACTTTTTGAGTAAAAGCTCATACGATTAAGCAGCTATTTCATGGAGATAGTCCAACATTTCATTTACGAGGACCTGTGGATCACCGGTGGTGATGAAACATTTAGGGGTGTCGAACCCAGGGACATTAGAGGCGACCGCACACGAGAGAGGGACGTGTGGTCGTCGACTTTGAATCAGCTGGTAAATTTTCATTAGAGAAAAAAGATTCCATATCGTAGCACGCTCTGAAAGGGAAAATAAAATTTTCTTCTACATCAAACCCGTGGTCACGGAGCAATTCCAAGATCGATTCGGTCGGCCGATAAACCCCACCTTTATACGTTTCGATAGTGGCTACACCTTTACACCTAAGTTCGTGACGTGTCAGTCGACAATATATCTTAAACAGTTTGCCGCATTTCCCACAGGATAAACATCGGGCGGCCCTGTTAATATCAACGATATACATGAAATGGTTTTCATGTAGAAGAAGATTCAGTATATCTGGATGTGTACTAGTGCTTCTAATTTTCGGAACCAGATGTTCCTCCTCTGTAAAGGCAAACACATTTATTTGTAATTTAAAGCATTCTTCCAGGGCAGGTAAATCAACTAAACTAACACCCGGAAAGGCTTTGATTGATTTCAATCCTTTATAGCACACCCATTCCTTGAACAGTGTTCGTGTGTTTTTTCTAACATTCCTAACAGAGCTTCCCCCTGATTTAAACACAGATATACAGCGAAATATACACAAGTTATCTGTGTACGCCCTACCGTTTTTGTCGTTTTGAAGTATATTAATAAAATTGTTGTGTTTGATATGGTTTGGAATATTAGTAATACAACAACCAACAGGGAATTCTACTAGTTTATACACATAAAAAGTTATACTGGGAATTGTTTCTACATAATACTTAGTGTCTGGTCGGGTTAGTGTCGCTGAATTGACCAAATCAACAGCATTCACCTTGGTCACAAAGGCCTCAAAATCAGATCTATGGTTTATTAAATATGGTAAATTGAACAAGGAAGAGTTATTGGAACTCGCATGGTATAATCGTAGGGCTTGTGTCTCTCGATGTCTTAGTATTGTGTGCAGACTAGCGATTATTTTGAAGCGGGAGTTTTGAACATTAAAAAGTCGGAATAAACGAGAACTCCAATCTGTCGGCATGTCAGTATCTGGTCGATTAAGAAATGTCCATTCACACAGATACCGACCGTGTCGTATGTGTGATCTAATCGTATTCCAGTGCTCATTATACACAGCTCGAACATCTGGGGGTAATTTTTGTAATGACAAATATTCAGTAGTTGTGTTAACACCAGAGGTTCCCGCCGATTCGTTGCCAGCCGTGACACGTGATGATAGTTGAGTATTATTAGTAGGCGACACGTTATCGCCCGCGCCACCCGACAGGGCACCTGTTGATCCGTCACTCGCCGTGGTACTAGGTGATAGTTGCTCTTCTGTTGGCAACACGCTTGTTGTTGATGATGATGCGTCACTCGGTAAGGCACCAGATGATTGTTGGTTATTATTAGTAGGCGACACGTGATCGGCCGTGCCACTCGACATGGCACCTGGTGATTCGTCACTCACTGTGGTACTAGATGATTGTTGCTTATTGTTGGTCGGCGACATGTGATCGGCCGACAGGGTAATTGGTGTTAGTAACTGTTCATATGTGGTCGGCGATACGTGATCGGCTGTGCCACCCGACAAGGCACATGGTGTTAGTAACTGTTCATCTGTGGTCGGCGAAACATGATCGGCCGTGCCACCCGAAAAGGTACCTGTTGATCCGTCACTCGCCGTGGTACTAGGTGATAGTTGCTCATCTGTCGGCAACATGCTTGATGTTGATGCTGCTGCGTCACTCGGTAAGGCACCAGATGATTGTTGCTTATTATTAGTAGGCGAAACATGATCGGCCGTGCCACCCGACAGGGCACCTGTTGTTAGTAACTGTTCATCTGTGGTCGGCGAACCATGATCGCCTGCACCACTCGGCATGGTACGTGATGATGCGTTAAAAATAGAAGTTGTTCGTTCTGCGTCACTCACTGTGGTACTAGATGATTGTTGCTTATTGTTGGTCGGTGACACGTTATCGGCCGCGCCACTCGGCGTGGTACGTGATGATACGTTAAAAATAGAAGTTGTTCGTTCTGCGCCACCCGACAGGGCACATGGTGTTAGTAACTGTTCATCTGTGGTCGGCGATACGTCATCGCCTGCGCCACCCGAAAAGTTATCTGATGAAGCACCACTCACTGTGTTAATAGATATTGATGCTGCTTCACTCACTGTGGTACTAGATGATTGTTGCTTATTATTAGTCGGTGACATGTGCTCGGCCGACAAGGTACGTGTTGTTAGTACCTGTTCATCGGTGGTCGGCGAAGCTTGATCGCCCGACAAGCCACCGGATGTTGATAACGCCTGCCCGCTACGTCTGACACCAGAACTGGCGGATGCTGCTTGTGTTGATGTGGTAGTTGACGGTATATCAGTTTCTGTAACTGACGACGCTGTGTCATTCGATGTTTGTTGTGTGGTTGACTTCTGACGTTTAAAAGTAGATTGTTCGTCTGTAGTCTGCTCTCGTCCCCGCTTGCGACTTGTGGATTGTTGATTATTAGCAGCACTAGATGCTGGTTGAGTGGTCGACACACCACTAGATAGTAGTTCATGTTCAGACTTTATGTGTCTCCGTAAATTATCATATCTATTGTAACTGTAATCGCAAAAATCGCAAATAAACTGTTGTGTAGAATGAGTAGTCACAACATGCCGACGTAGATTAGTAGCAAATGTGAAGGTTTTATTACACAGAGTACACGTATGCTTCTGTGTAGCTGACATTCACTATTTGTGAATGTTATCCAGCCGGATGAAATTTGTAAGATGACGCAATTATTAGATGTGTTGATTCGTAAACACGCGACGTTGTTTGACTCTGTTGTAGACAATATGCCAAGTGATCAAGCATATCATACCTTTGAGAATATCGCAGACGAAGTATTTTCTGATGCTCGCGTCAACTGTGGTCGGATAATAGTTTTAATGTCTTTGAGCAGATATATGAAGCAAAAACTCGTTGATTCGTTGTACAATTCTGACGCTGATGTCGAGCAAATTGTTACCAGTTTCATGCAGAAGACAAGTAGTTTTCTGTATCAGAAGACACGATTGTTAAAGTCCGAGGAATTAGAAAATATGTTGAAATTATTATCCGTTGAATAAAAAACATCCTTCCTCGTTAACTGCCAGCACTCAAATGACTTCACATGCGTTTCATGAATTACTTGTCGTGAGTGTTTGTCGTATATTTGAAACGAGCAAGTTGCGAGAGAAGTGTCATTTGAATCAGCCAATCAGATGTCGGGAAAATAAGTAACCACTGTCACATCGCTTGACCGACACTGCCACTGTCACACGGCGGCCGGGCGAACTGTCAAAAGGCGGGTTGTGGCTGGCACATCTCACTCGAGTATAGATTCGTAATCACTCAGAAAGAACCACGACTTTTCATCGACTATACATTATCTACTACACTGTTTGTCGTTGTCTGCCACCATAATTACGCACCTAGGTACTTTGTGTCACATCGTAATTGCATCTCTTTCGTACGTTTTTCTCTCTCCGGGAGGAAAGATAATTGGGTTTGATGGCAGTGCACCTAAACAGAGACAGTTCTGTAAGTATTCTGTCCTTACTTCAAACAGTTTTGCTGCCAGCGTAATTACCCGGTAAGATGTTAATTTTCTTTAGAGAACGTCACCCTGAAATTATAAAAATGTCTCTCTCGAAACATAACGGCAATTTCCTAGAATCATAATTATTGCGTACCCGCTGCATCGTCTTTTCATGTCTTCAGCTTAGTGTCAGTTTGTGTGAGTCATATATCTTTGTTTAACAGATTGCTAACGTTGTTCTACTAAAAAAAAAAAAAATCAAACCTGTCTGTTTGCGTCAGACAAAAACATTACTACAAACCCACAAAACATTGCTACAAACACCTTATTTAATAACACAACATACATTATACGGAAAGACATTATTTAATATAAACACATTGCTACAAACACAAAATACATTATGCGGAAAGACATTATTTAATAAAACAACACAAATTTACAAAGACATTAGTACAAAAAGACGCGCGTTTTTTTAAAAAGAACCGCCTGGTTTTACCAAACGTCAACATTACAATTGTCAACAAACACGACTGCATGCAAATATTAGATTCTCATACATGCACAGATGTCAGTTGTTTCTCACAACCGAACAACGCAACTAACACAAGATGGGTCTGTATAATGCGAACAACACCCTGTTTCCATCGATTGAAATTACATTACACTCAAGAATGAATCACGACGTATTGATTTGTCTGTGTGTTTGGTACCTAAGACGGCGAGTGGAAAAAATTTAACATAAGAATATTTGTAATTAATTCCCCAGACGCGAAAAATATAGTGTCACAGAATGTGCATCAAAGCCGCGTAGGTTAACACAATTGTGTTCTTTGTATATACCGGTCTCTCTGGCTGTGGGGTTACACCACTTTCTCTCTGTAATCCCGTTTATCACGCAGTCTCGTAGCGGAGTGAGAGCTGAGGCGGTTCGACCCCCGCTCGTGACTTGGTGGATACTGAGCCGGTCGCTCAGAAAGCAATGGCAAACTACTGAGCGTAATCTTCCCAAGCGATCAACATACAGCTGAAAGATGCTGGTGTTGACAGCTAAGTTCTGTCAAGGATATGGTAAAAAGACGTTTTAGCGGCAATAAGCGGCCGCTGTGTGTATATGGCATAGGCATCTGTCAGCGTGTGCCGTGCCGATAAGCGTTCGTTATCTACCAGAACCGTAGGGGAGTAATTCTTTAAACATCGGCGTAGGTAATCACTATCAGGTGGCGCCCTGGCTAAACATTAGCATCAAAAGTTGTCGGGTCACTAATCGTTGAAATATATAGACGGGCGTGCGAGTCATATCCGGTAATTTAGTGGCCATGGATCCCCGCTGGAAACATCCTTTTACTTGTTTAATTGCTGGACCGACAGCGAGTGGTAAAACCATTTTTGTACAGCGCTTCCTGACCCATCTACCAGTCATGGTAGACCCGATTCCAGAGGAGGTTATATGGTGCTATGGGGAATGGCAACCCATGTACGAGAATATGAAAGGAGTGCAGTTTAATGAAGGGCTGCCTGATATGGAACAGTGGACCGGGGATAGACGTCGGCTAGTGGTAATAGATGACCTAATGTCCGAGACAGATGATACGGTGACTAAACTATTTACTAAGGGCAGTCATCATCGCAACCTCAGCGTCATGTATATTGTACAGAACCTTTTGGTAAGAATAAAGAACAAAGAACCATCAGTCTGAATTCACATTACCTAGTAGTATTTAAGAACCCTCGAGACGGTGCACAAGTTAATAATTTGGGAAAACAAATTTTCCAGGGCGGGTGTCATATGTCCAAGAGAGTTTTAAGGACGCTACATCGGCTCCACACGGGTATTTGTTATTCGACCTTCGACAGGAAACACCGGATCAACTCCGTCTACGAAGTCATATATTTCCCGACCAAAGACAAGTCGTCTACGTCCCTAAATAACATGTCTAGTCAACTTAAACGCAACGAATCCATGTTGCGGTATTTGGGTGAAGCCAAACCACCTGCCGTAAAAGCTGTTATTAAAACAGCTTCCCCAGACCTCGTCCAATCAATATGTGAGTGCTGTCACAATGTATTAAAAGGTAATGTCCCCCTCACACCCGCTCAGAAGCGACGGTTGCAACGACACAAAAACAGTCTGAGAGCGCTCACTCGTAAGAAACTATCGCTCAAGAAACGGAAACAGATCTTACAAAAGGGTGGATTCATCGGCGCCCTGCTCGGACCCATCCTTAACGTATTGAAAGGTATTGTGGGTTTATAATGAAGAAAATGATCCTGGTCGATCCTCGGATGTTGGAAAATCCCTACGTACCACCCGACACACTAACCGATAGCCTACAAGACTTGGATAATCAGATGCAACAAGTCTTGGCAACAGAAGATCTACCACCCCGTGACAAAGCCAGACTATATCAACAAACCTTGCAGCGGTATCTGAATCGCCTCGAGCAGCATATGCACAAACCATTAGGTCTGGTGGATATCAAGGAACAAAAACCCGAAGTCAGCTCCTTACCGGCACCAGTAGTCGAGACACCGCCTGCTCAGCTAACACCGAAGGTAGACGAACCCAAAACCCCGTCAGAAACACCTCTGGCTACACCGGGTTATAAACTGCGGAAGAAGAAGAAGAAGATACCTACACCCCGATGGGAAAAATGGCCGCGAAATTAAGAAAATATTACTATGACCCAGAGAAACCGGGGGCCTATGGTGGAGCTGTCGCTTTACATCGAAATAACAAACTTCCAGCTAAAACCATTCAGAAATGGTTACGTCATCAGGATACCTATACTCTACATAAACCGATCCGTCGCCGATTTCAGAGACGCCAGACCATAACCGGTGGTATAAATCAACAGTTTCAAGCCGACTTGATAGATATGCAAAAATTACGAAGGTATAATGACGGTATGGCCTACCTAGTGACGTGTATCGATGTGTTTAGTAAATATGCCCGGGCCATCCCGATTCAGAAGAAAACGGGGAAAGAACTAGTGGCGGTCGTGAGTAAAATATTTGAAGAGGGCCAACCGATAAACTTTCAGAGCGATAAAGGTTCGGAATTCGTTAATCGGACCTTCTTAAAATTTCTGAAAGATCGAGTTGTGCACTTCTTTACCACTGAGAACGAAGATGTGAAAGCCGCCGTGGTAGAAAGATTCAATCGAACGAAACTACTTGAAAAAGGTGCCCACGTTAAAATTAGTGAGAGGTTGAAATAAATGTTGGGTTTTCCAACCTCGACTCTATCAGACGACAATGCCTTATTATACGGTAATGTGGAATTGGAGATGGATAGCGTCGTTAAAAATATCTACGTCTATTCTGATCTCGTAGCTGCCAGACCAGTCGGAGACGCCATGGTTCCTTTACTAAGGACTGTCCCTATATTGGATCGATTGTTGCCGTCAGTGTATCGTATCTACGATAAACCACACTACGTCCAGTTAAGTCGATTCTCCTTCGACACGGTGGAAATACTTTTAACTACCGAGACGGGAAAAACGATACCACTCAACGATGGGACTTCAGTGCTAACTTTACATTTTCGAGCCCGGAAACTCTCAGAGCTCGAATAGACTAAAATGTGTTTTTATGTGCCCCTCTAATAAGGCTCGTTTCCTACTATACGAACAGGGTGCTGAAATTAGACTTAGTTGGCGGATATTTTACAAGTCCCCTCGACCCCGCGTCAGCGAGACTGAGTCCGTTCTTTCCGGCCTGAGTGAAGTAGATTTGGACCAGGGTACGCAAATTATCTATAATTATCTATCTATTGTCACCTCGCGTGTGGTCGGCGCTGTGATGGTACCATTACTACGGACTCTACCTGTCCTAGACAGATCCACCACCTCTGTATTTAGGATGTACGATAAACCACATTACGTTCCACTCTGTCGGTTCTCCTTTGACACGATTGAGCCTCTTATAATCGACGAAAGGGGGAAACCTATCCCATTCACAGGTGGGACATCGGTAGTGACGCTGCATTTTCGAACCAACAAACGTTTTGAGGTGGTTTAACCATGGTTAGACACGTGCCAATCCGACACAATCCCAAACTATACGAGGAATATTTCTGTAATCAAGCCGGCAGCGGTCTACCCGTTTTTGTGGGTGGTCGGAGTCAGCGCGGTCATGGAATTGGTAGTTTCTTTAGTGGTCTTGGTCGAACAATTCTTCCTTGGTTGAAGACTGGTGGCAAAGCCCTTTTGCGGGAAGGGTTGGGTACGGGTTTGCAGGTGGCTCAAGACGCCCTAGCCGGTCGGAATGTCGGCGAGTCCTTCAAAGAACACGCCAGGGACGCCGGTCAACGACTGCTCCAGGGCGCTGCTCAACATATCAGCCAATCAGGTAGCGGCGTCAGGAAACGAAAACGAGCCGCCCCGCCCGGTCAGCCCAGTAAAAGAATAAAACCAGCCGGCAGAAAGCGAACGGCTCATAAGAACCACCAACACCAGCGGGGACATTCGGATATTTTCTCGTAATGGCGTTAATACATCCCAAGTCGTGTGAGTGCCTACATTCTGGTCTGGATTTGTTTAGCGTGCCACCTACCCAGACGGCCGTGGAAGAAGGACAGTTTGTGGAGATTCATCCGTTGGCCACGTTAGCCTATGGGGCTCCCATCGAGTTCTCCATCTCTGGTGTGGGAGAGGATTATATAGATTTGTTTAATACTTTTCTGCACGTGAGGGCCAAAGTTACACTTCCCAACGGTGATGACCTACCGAACACCGCCGAAGTCGGTCCCATAAATTATTATTTGCATAGTTTGTTTTCTCAAGTAGACGTGTCTTTGAACGACACTCTTATTTCACCGAGTGAAAATTCGTATCCGTACCGGGCCTACTTGGAAGCTCTTCTGAATTATGGTGAAGAGGCCAAAAAGAGTCATCTGACGTCAGCACTATATTACCCAGATACTCCTTTGTATATGACAGACACGAAGGGTGAAACCAATAAAGGTCTAGCCAAAAGACGATCTTTAGCCAGCTCTAGTGTGGCGATGGATATGATGGGCCGTCTACATTCCGATATTTTCAATCAGGACAGGTACATGCTGAATGGGGTCGATATCAAATCAAACTAACCCCCTCAAAATCTGTCTTTAATTTGATTGCCACGGATGTAAACGGTGGTTACAAAAGTGTCATTACTCATGCCACCCTCTTGGTGAGGAAAGCTAAGTTAAATCCAGCTATCTCTCTGGCTCATGAAAAAGCCTTATTGAGAGCCAATGCCAAGTATCCCATTAAAAGGGTAGTGGTAAAAACCTTTTCTATCCCGAAAGGTATGTTTTCCCACACGCAAGATAACCTCTTCCTCAGCCAGACGCCGACCCGGGTGGTGATCGGCTTAGTGAATGCGTCGTGTTTCAACGGCGAGCTAAACACGAACCCCTTCATATTCAATCATTATCAGTTAAACTATTTGAGTTTGATGGTAGATGGGCGTAGTGTCACAGGCAAACCCTTAACCATGAATTATACCACAGGTCAGTATGCGCGAGCTTTCCATGGTACCAATTTGGCCCTCGGTCTGACCGGTAAGGATGTCGGGAATGGTATCAATTTTGAGAGTTTCAGTCAAGGGTTCGCTCTCTACGCTTTTGATCTGACTCCCAGTATATTAGACGGGGAGCAGTTTGAACTGGCCAAATCCGGTCCACTGTCACTGGAACTTAGGTTTGCCGTTATAACGGATGCACCTCTACAAGTCATCATATACGCGGAACTCGACTCGGTTCTAGAAATTTCCAAGACGAGGCAAGTGCTAACCGATTACGTAGCATAATGGATACCCAACACCTAAGACAGTTACTCATGTCTGACCCGTTTGTTCGACGACTTTCGCTAGTCAACGTATGTGCTAGAGATCAATTGCCTAGACACATTGATAGAACACAACCAGCCGCTTTTATCGTCAACACCGACACCAGTGCTTACTCTGGGTCACATTGGATCGCCCTATATTTCGATGGCCTAGGTCAGTTTGAATATTTCGATTCGTTTGGTTTGCCGCCATTACACGCCGACATTATCCGCTTTATACGACGTAACTCGGACCAATCACCTATGTACAATACCCGTATGTTACAATACATCAATAACGCCACTTGCGGGCTGCACGCCCTGTATTTTCTGGTGATGAAATGCCGCGGCGCGAGCCTGTCGCGTATCCTGCAGCCGTTTGGTCACAGACAACACGTGAATGACCGCCTCGTGTTTCGATTGGTTAGCCCGTGGTTGAAAAAGACAAGTCCAGACACGTTTAAAATCAATCGATAAACTATGTCCTATAAAACGAGACGAACTGGCCACATTCGTGTTTCGTGCCCGCCACGCTCAAGATGTCTACAGCTACCTGGATATTCATGTCAAGAACTGATGAAATGCCCAGACCACTAGCCAACGGTTTGAAAGCGGCGACAGTTTCTCAATACCGAGGCACTACGACGCTACATTTACGCAAGTATTTCGGTGTCTCTGAGCTCAAGTACCCGACCAAGGTGGGAATTACCTCACGAGAGCAGAGTTTGAGTCTCTCCTATCAATGAAGGATGACATTCTAGCGGATTTCGATAAACTAACTTACCAACCACCCGAGGTGTCTAGTAAAGACCAGTCTACCCACAATCAAGACCCCGTGATGTTTTATCAAGACCCATCTACCTACAATCCAGACGTACCTGAACCGATTACCTATGACTACAGTCAAGACATGCCACTGAATGACCAGACAGCTTTCTACAGTAATCAAATCCCGCTGATCCCTTTGGGACGTAAACGACGCAAGCTTTAGATGTTGTAACCGAATAGATGTTGTCTACCAATAAAATCTGTGTGAAAAATGTTACCTTTTTGTTTGTTTTCTTTATTGATGTTTTATGTCGTATTTTTTATGTCGTACCTACAATTACTTGACCACCACCTCTGATGAGTCACTAGACCACGCCACTTATGATGAGTCACTTGACCACGTCACCTCTGATGAGTCACTTCGCAACCGCCACGCCTACTTTTTGGGAAAAAAAGAGTTATCGCCCTTTGAGGATCAGGATCGATAAATGGTTGATTTATATAAGATCCTCAAAAACGGTCATGCTTTTGTACCTATATACTACTGACTGCCACCGGGATCTGCAATCTTAATTGTGCTCTTTAACGTGAGTAGTGTAAGTCGGGCTAAAGCCGCCCGTTTTTTGAGGATCTTATATAAATCAACCATTTATCGATCCTGATCCTCAAAGGGCGATAACTCTTCAGGTTTTTAAGTAAGCGTGGGTAAGAGGTGGCGTTGCGAAGTGACTCATCAGAGGTGACGTGGTCTAGTGACTCATCAGAGTAGGTGTGGTGGTCAGAGGTAGCGGTCAACTGACCCCCTGTAATTGTAGGTACGACATCTAACATAAAACATAAAACAACAATAAAGAAAACAAACGATTCAAGTAAGGTACATAATATTTTTAATAACATATATAGAAAAGAAGAAAAAAAAGAAGAAGAAAAAAGGGGGGGGGGACATAGTCAAGTGACACCTTAAATTATAGGTAAGGGTGTGCGATGACGTGCTCAAGTGGTGGTCAAGATGTGGTCAAGAGGTGGTCAAGCGGTCAAGGGGTGGTCAAGTAATCCTTTAAATTGTAGGGGAGAGTACGTGTAGTGATATGATGGTGGTTAAAGTGTCAATGGCATGGGCAAGTGGTGGTCAAGCAGTGGTCAAGAGGTGGTCAAGTGGTCGAGTGACCACTTAAATTGTCAGGGAAAGTAGGTGTAGTGATATGGTGATGATCTTGAGGTGGTCAAGCGGTGGTCAAGAGGTGGTCAAGTGACCCTTAAATTGTAGAGGAAGTTACGTGTAGTGACATGTGGTGTTTAAAACGCTCGCTGACGTGGTCAAGTGGTGGTCAAGTAGTGGTCAAGCAGTGGTCACGTCGTCAAGTGACCACTTAAATTGTAGAGGAGAGTGCGTCTTGTGATGTGGTGATGATCAAGAGGTGGTCAAGTAGCGGTCAAGTAGTGGTCAAGGGGTGGTCAAGTGGTCAAATAACCCTAAAATTGTAGAGGAGAGTGTGTCTTGTGATGCAGTGATGATCAAGAGGTGGTCAAGTAGTGGTCAAGGAGTGGTCAAGGGGTGGTCAAGTGGTCAAGTTACCCCTTAAATTGATGGGGAGAGTACGTGTAGTGACACGATGATGATCAAGATGTGGTCAAGTGGTGGTCAAGCGGTGGTCAAGTAGTCGAGTGACCACATAAATTGCAGAGGAGAGTAGGTGTAGTGACATGGTGATGATCAAGAGGTGGTCAAGTTGTGGTCAAGAGGTGGTCAAGCGGGGGTTAAGTGGTCAAATAACCCTAAAATTGTAGAGGAGAGTGTGTCTTGTGATGCAGTGATGATCAAGAGGTGGTCAAGTAGTGGTCAAGGAGTGGTCAAGTGGTCAAGTTACCCCTTAAATTGATGGGGAGAGTACGTGTAGTGACACGATGATGATCAATATGTGGTCAAGTGGTGGTCAAGCGGTGGTCAAGTGGTCGAGTGACCACATAAATTGCAGAGGAGAGTAGGTGTAGTGACATGGTGATGATCAAGAGGTGGTCAAGTTGTTAGGTCTAGAGGTTGGGGTGTCTCAGTCATGAAGTATCAAACTGTCTGCTGTGGGAAGGATGGCTCTGATCAGGGCGCGTAGGTTCTAATACGTTTATCGCTATTGTCTACAATTGGCGTGGTTGTATAGTAATAATAGTAGAGTTGTTTCGTAGTAATATTAGTCATCATCATCAAGGGCCATGTTAGGTGGTATTTGTAATGGTAGTAGTAGTCGTAGTAGTAGCATTACCAACAATAGTACTAATTATCATCATCATCACGTGTCTTACCAACGGACGTATCACCCACACATTGCGATCTCCAACACCATTGAACAATTCCGGGGTGACTCGCACTACAGAAATCCCCAATTAACGGCATTACCTTCATGTAATGGTGATACTCATAGTACCAATAGCACCAGTAGTAATAGTCACCAACATCAGCAAGAGACTTATCGCCTGACATTGGTCAGTATGACACTCCATAAACTATGATCTCCAACACCATGGATACAAATAGTAATAATATTGGTAATAGTAGTAGTAGTAGTAGTAGTAGTAGTAGTAGTAGTAGTAGTAGTAGTAGCGGTGGTGGTGGTGGTGGTGGTGGTGGTGGTGGTGGTGTGGTGGTGGTGGTGGTGGTGGTGGTGGTGGTGGTGGTGGTGGTGGTGGTGGTGGTGGTGGTGGTGGTGGTAATAGTAGGAGTAGTAGAATAGCGAGGGTGCTTGTTGTTTCACTAAGTATTTGTATATCGTATGTAGTATAAAGCTAGTTTGTGTTGTATGCCATGTAAGGTGTTACTGAAATATCTGTATTTTGTAGTTCTAAGAGGTGATGACGTCATAATCCATCACTCTATCATCTTATTGATAGTGTCTCCAGTGCCGCGAAAAAGGCTCATTGTGAGATATCGATCATTTCTCAAAGCGACAGCATCCGGGGTGCATGCCCATTACGAGCAAACAACGATACGACACTTAAAAGGTAACTACAAGGCAAATGGTGTCGAGTATAGTGTAACGTACAAAACTTATTAGGTCATCGGTTGTCCATTCCATCACGGTCGACAAATAGGCGCTCACTAACTTCACAATATTCTCACTCAAATAAACATATAGGATAATAAGGCACCGACCCAAACAAGGAAAACGGACAAAAACAAGGGGGGAGGGCGGAAATGACATAAGCGTCAAAATATAACACAGACAAAGACAGATACAACAGTGACTAAAAAAGATAATAAAATTGACACGACAAAATAACACACACACACACACACACACACACACACACACACACACACACACACACAATGAAAACTGAAACAACCAATGAAAAATCGCTGACACGAACACTAGAAGCTGACACAAACACTAAACAAGGTACCTAAAGAAAAGCTAAACTTTGTTAACCAAAATGTGAAAGTAGGAAAATGTGATGCCCAAATGTAAAATAAATAGCAAGAGAGGAATAGCTCGTCCCAACTTATAAAAAGTAGGAAAATATGTCAACCAAATGGGAAAAAAAGTTAGGCCAAATACAAAATTAACTAACTCAAACTAATGAAAAGTAGGGAAACTTTGTTAACCAAAGGAGGGGAAAAACCTAGGTCAAGTAGGAAAATCTGTTACCCAGATGTGATACATGTCGGCTAAATATAGAAATAGTTCGTCCACACGTATGGAAACAAGGAAAGGTTGTTAGCCAGATAGGAAAAGTATTAACCAAGTAGGGAAATTTGAGAGCCAAATGTGAAAAAATATAATCCAAAGAGAGGAATATCTCGTTCCAACTTATAAAAAGAAGGAAAATTCTCAACCAAATGAGAAAAAGTTAGACCAAATACAGTAACATCTCAACCAAACTTATGAAAACTAGGAAACTTTGTTAGCCAACGAGAATAAAAACCTAGGTTAAGTAGGAAATTCTGTTAGCCAAATGTGAAAAATGTCGGCCAAATGCAGAAATAGTTCGGCCACACGTATGCAAACAAGGAAAGGTTGTTAGCCAGATAGGAAAAGTATTAACCAAGTAAGAAAATGTGATAGCCAAAAGTGAAAAAATTTCAGCCAAAGAGAGAAATATCTCATCCAAACTTATAAAAAGAAGGAAAATTCTCAACCAAATGAGAAAAAGTTAGACCAAATACAGTAACATCTCAACCAAACTTATGAAAACTAGGAAACTTTGTTAGCCAACGAGAATAAAAAAAAGGTCAAGTAGGTAAATCTGTTAGCCAAATGTAAAGAATTTCGGCCAAATACAGAAATACCTCTGCCTCATTTGTTATCCTTATATTTTTGTTTATATGGCGTCATGAGTAATATCGCTTGTGTGAGCATATATTTTCATAATTCCCAGACTAAGGGGGATAACTAATTCGATCTTTTCCTGGTTAAGCTGCCGCTACTTCTTCCAGAGGGGTTTAATAATTCAAGTCTGCGGTAGCTTCCATTCAAACGGAAGTTCATTTTCTCAACTTTAGCGCATGGGTAAGAATAGCTGTCCACAGGCAGTGTTAGTAATTGACCACTCAGGTTGAAATTCTAGCCAATAGACTTCTGCATTTTCACTAAAACTAGGCCTTAGCAAAACATGAACTGTCGAAGACATGAACTTACACAACAAAATTTATGATGAGGGCGTGAACTTACACAAATCTTATGCTGAAGAAATGAATTTACAAAATATGAACTGCCAAAGACATGAATTTACCTACACACACAAATATTTTTTGATGACAATATGGGGGACACTTCTGTATGACTTGTGGGATACATTTGTATTTTATGAGGTGTACTTATCTATGTGGTGAGGAGGACGTGAAATCACAAGTGGACACCTTTGAGCGAGCAGTTGGGACAGTTTGTAAGAGTAAGTGGTAATTTGGGCGAGGCTGTCGACAAGTTGTAATAACAAGTGGAAATTTTGTGAGTTCATGTGGGGAAGTTGTTAGAGCCAGTGGGTAATTTGATAGGGTGAGTCGATAATATGAGCGAGTCGGTGGACACGTTGTTGGGGAAAAGGGACAGTTGTTATGGTAAGTGTGTTAGTTGATAGGATAGGTCGACCGATTGTAATAGCAAGTGGACAAATTGTTTGAGTCAGCGAGCAAGTTTGTAAGAACAAGTGGCCAAGTTGTGTTAACAAATGTTGGTACGTTTTTATAGGTTTGGCGACTCTATTTCTTTACTTGACCAATATTTTTCCTATTTGGGTAACAAGTTGTTCCTACTTTTCATGATTTTGGTTGAGAAATTTCTGTATTTGGCCGACATTGTTCGCGTTTGGTTGACATATTTTCCTACTTTTTATACGTTTGGATGAGATATTTCGTTACGTGTACCATATTTTCCCTTTTGGTTAACACATTTTCCTATGTTTCATAAGTTTGGTTGCCATATTTATAAATTGGGTTAAGTTATTTCTGTATTTGGTCGACATTTTTCCCCTCCTTTTTTATAAATGTGGTTGAGATGTTTCTGTATTTGGTCTAACTTTACCCCATTTGGTTGACAAATTTTCCAACTTTCTATAAGTCTGGACGAGATATTTCTCTCTTTGGGTGATATTTTTTCACATTTGGCTTTCAAATTTTCCTACTTGGGCAATATTTTTCATATTTGGGTAACAAATTTTCGTAGTTTTCATAAGTGTGGACAAGTTATTTCTGTACTTGGTGGACATTTTTCACATTTGGGTAACGTAGTTTCCTACTTGACCAAGGTTTTTTTCTTTTTGGCTAACAAAGTTTCTTAGTTTTCATAAGTTTGGTTGAGATGTTACTGTATTTGGTCTAACTTTTTCTCATTTGGTTGAGAATTTTCCTTCTTTTTATAAGTTTGGATGAGATATTTCTCTCTTTGGCTGATATTATTTCACATTTGGCTATCAAATTTTCTTACTTGGCCAATACTTTTCCTATCTGGCTAACAACTTTTCCTAGTTTGCATAAGTGTGACCGAACTATTTCTGCATTTGTCCGACATTTTTCACATTTGGCTAACAGATTTTCCTACTTGAACAAGTTTGTTTTTTTTTCCTTTGGCTAACAAAGTTTCCTAGTTTTCATAAGTTTGGTTGAGATGTTACTATATTTGGTCTTAACTTTTTCTCATTTGGTTGAGAATTTTCCTTCTTTTTATAAGTTGGAACGAGATATTCCTCTCTTTGAATTATATTTTTTCATATTTGGCTCTCAAATTTCCCTACTTGGGCAATATTTTTTATATGTTTGGTTGAGATATTTCTGTATTTGGCCTAACTTTTTCCTATTTGGCAAATAGTTCTCCTACTTTTTATAAGTCTGGCCGAGATATTCCTCTCTTTGGGTGATATTTTTTTTAAACATTTGGCTATCAAATTTTCCTACTTGGGCAATATTTTTACTATTTGGCTAACAAATATTCCTAATTTTAATAAGTGCGGACGAGGTATTTCTGTATTTGGCCGAAATTTTTTACATTTGGCTAACAGATTTACCTACTTGACCTAGGTTTTTATTCTCGTTGGCTAACAAAGTTTCCTAGTTTTCATAAGTTTGGTTGAGATGTTACTGTATTTGGTCTAACTTTTTCTCATTTGGTTGAGAATTTTCCTTCTTTTTATAAGTTTGGATGAGATATTTCTCTCTTTGGCTGAATATTTTTTAACTTTTGGCTATCACATTTTCTTACTTGGTTAATACTTTTCCTATCTGGCTAACAATCTTTCCTTGTTTGCATACGTGTGGCCGAACTATTTCTGCATTTGGCCGACATTTTTCACATTTGGCTAACAGAATTTCCTACTTGACCTAGGTTTTTATTCTCGTTGGCTAACACAGTTTCCTAGTTTTCATAAGTTTGGTTGAGATGTTACTGTATTTGGTCTAACTTTTTCTCATTTGGTTGAGAATTTTCCTTCTTTTTATAAGTTGGACTGAGATATTTCCTCGCTTTGGATGATATTTTTTCACATTTGGCTCTCAAATTTCCTACTTGGTTAATACTTTTCCTATCTGGCTTAACAATCTTTCCTTGTTTGCATACGTGTGGACGAACTATTTCTATATTTGGCCGACATGTATCACATCTGGGTAACAGATTTTCCTACTTGACATAGGTTTTTCCCCTCCTTTGGTTAACAAAGTTTCCCTACTTTTCATTAGTTTGAGTTAGTTATTTTTGTATTTGGCCTAACTTTTTTCCCATTTGGTTGACATATTCTCCTACTTTTATAAGTTGGGACGAGCTATTCCCCTCTTGCTATTTATTTTACATTTGGGCATCACATTTGCCTACTTTCACATTTTGGTTAACAAAGTTAAGCTTTTCTTTAGGTACCTTGTTTAGTGTTTGTGTCAGCTTCTAGTGTTCGTGTCAGCGATTTTTCATTGGTTGTTTCAGTTTTCATTGTGTGTGTGTGTGTGTGTGTGTGTGTGTGTGTGTGTGTGTGTGTGTGTGTGTGTGTGTGTGTGTGTGTGTGTGTGTGTGTGTGTGTGTGATTTTGTGGTGTCAATTTTATTATTTTTTTAGTCACTGTTGTATCTGTCTTTGTCTGTGTTATATTTTGACGCTTATGTCATTTCCCCCCTTGTTTTTGTCCGTTTTCCTTGTTTGGGTCGGTGCCGTATTATCCTATATGTTTATTTGAGTGAGAATATTGTGAAGTTAGTGAGCGACTATTTGTCGACCGTGATGGAATGGACAACCGATGACCTAATAAGTTTTGTACGTTACACTATACTCGACACCATTTGCCTTGTAGTTATCTTTTAAGTGACGTATCGTTGTTTGCTCGTAATGGGCATGCACCCCGGATGCTGTCGCTTTGAGAAATGATCGATATCTCACAATGAGCCTTTTCGCGGCACTGGAGACACTATCAATAAGATGATAGAGTGATGGGTTATGACGTCATCACCTCTTAGAACTACAAAATACAGATATTTCAGTAACACCTTACATGGCATACAACACAAACTAGCTTTATACTACATACGATATACAAATACTTAGTGAAACAACAAGCACCCTCGCTATTCTACTACTCCTACTATTACCACCACCACCACCACCACCACCACCACCACCACCACCACCACCACCACCACCACCACCACCACCGCTACTACTACTACTACTACTACTACTACTACTACTACTACTACTACTACTACTACTACTACTACTACTACTACCAATATTATTACTATTTGTATCCATGGTGTTGGAGATCATAGTTTATGGAGTGTCATACTGACCAATGTCAGGCGATAAGTCTCTTGCTGATGTTGGTGACTATTACTACTGGTGCTATAGGTACTATGAGTATCACCATTACATGAAGGTAATGCCGTTAATTGGGGATTTCTGTAGTGTGTCAACCCCGGAATTGTTCAATGGTGTTGGAGATTGCAATGTGTGGGTGATACGTCCGTTGGTAAGACACGTGATGATGATGATGATAATTAGTACTATTGTTGGTATTGCTACTACTACTACTACTACTACTACTACTACTACTACTACTACTACTACTACTACTACTACTACTACCATTACAAATACCACCTAACATGGCCCTTGATGATGATGACTAATATTACTACGAAACAACTCTACTATTATTACTATACAACCACGCCAATTGTAGACAATAGAGATAAACGTATTAGAACCTACTCGCCCTGATCAGCGCCATCCTTCCCACAGCAGACAGTTTGATACTTCATGACTGAAACACCCCAACCTCTAGACCTAACAACTTGACCACCTCTTGATCATCACCATGTCACTACACCTACTCTCCTCTGCAATTTATGTGGTCACTCGACCACTTGACCACCGCTTGACCACCACTTGACCACTACTTGACCACATCTTGATCATCATCGTGTCACTACACGTACTCTCCCCATCAATTTAAGGGGTAACTTGACCACTTGACCACCCCTTGACCACTCCTTGACCACTACTTGACCACCTCTTGATCATCACTGCATCACAAGACACACTCTCCTCTACAATTTTAGGGTTATTTGACCACTTGACCACCGATTGACCACCACTTGACCACTACTTGACCACCTCTTGATCATCACAGTGTCACTACACATACTCTCCCCAACAATTTAAGTGGTCATTTAACCACTTGACCACCCCTTGACCACTACTTGACGGCTACTTGACCACCTCTTGATCATACCCACATCACAAGACGCACTCTCTTCTACAATTTAAGTGGTCACTTGACCACGTGACTACTGCTTGACAACTACTTGACCATCTGTCACGAATTGGCAGCCTTTACTTCCCAGAACAATTTTCGGTTCACCATGTAGAGAAGTTACAGAAGAACAAATGCAATTCTCTATAATAAAGGAGAAGAAATGGAAGACAGAACAATCAGGCCTGCACACATAGAGGCATAAAATGTTGTAGCAAAAGGAACCCATTCAACTGTGAAGTGTCAGAACAGATGGCTGCTGGCTACTAAAACAGGATGGTGGGAATTGCAATAAACCCAGAATGAAATCACACAGACCATCAGACTAGGGTTGTAAAACCAGGCAGTCCAGCTTAAAGGTGTTACAGGTCAAACTGACAATTACCCCCACTGTAGGGCAGACTGTGAAACTGGTATGGGGCTGGCAACTCAAAACCATCAAGGTGTGACACTATGGTGAGGGTTAGTGGTTCAGAATAGATTTATGACTGCCAGGGGGAGATAAGTCAGTCTGCATGAGAAAAGAGGCGTGAACTGGCCCCACACTTGAATAGAATTAATTACCTTAGGAGGTCAGCATGTTTCTGTCATACCAGACAGAAAGGTGCCAAGGAGATAATAGGGTCTGCTGGACTCAAGCTTAAATAAGGGTCCCTAGCTCTGGTCATGTTAGAAACGAAAAAAATCTCTGAAAAGGTAGGAACTATCTCAATGTTTTGTGGGCATATGTATGATTATTATGTTAGATTTCACTACAAAAGGTATTTCTTAGTTACTGACTTTCAGTCTATATCTGATCTAGGTTATTGCAAGAACTATCATTGTCGTAGGGTACTGGAGTGTGAATTATTCCTTCTTCAGTTCTGTGTTCAATATCATTGTGCTGTAAGTGCTACTCTTCTGAGAAGTAGAAACTTATGGAAGGCAGGTCTTGTCTAGATATACTTGAGGTGTCGTAGCAGATGCTTGCCATTTCTTTCTAAACTAGACTAGTCTCCTTTTTGGTGTGTGCATTTGTTGTTCAGAATAAGTCAACTGACTATTTATTTAATTCTTACAACAGCAGTAACTAAGTGGTAACTTCAATTAGACTTGTTGTATATCTCATTTTGTAGCTATACAATATTAGTATTCATTAATAATGCCTGATGCTATTATGTTGAGTATCATTAGATGTCCATCTTGAAGTAATATAATGTTTATGGATATGTTGGATGTATGTATGTGTAATTTCATAAACTAACTAGTGCATTATGCTATGATGTTAAAGTATCATAATATGTCTAGTTTAATCAATATGTTTATGTGTATTGGATGTTTGATATATTGATTTGTCATATGCAAACCTACCAATACGAAGTGTTATGCTATTGTCTGCGCATTGGCACATTGGCCAATGATTGTGTTGGAAGCATAGGTGTAATGGTACAGACATTACCCACAATTGGTATAGGTATATGGTGCTAAACTCTCTCAGTGTATTGTGGGCGTGCGTCCACGGTAATGCACGGAAACCTGGCACAGCTACTGGTCACGGATTAGTAAGCCCGGATGACCCGGTACTATTATAATACCATTACCGACCCTGTGAGCTGCTAACCCAACTTTGGACGGAGCGGCTGTATGACACAGAATTTCTGTATTAGCGACATGGACATGGGGCGGCAGAAATGTAATCATTACAGGCGTGTGAGACAATTGAAAAGCCCGTCCCAGACTAAAGACAGTAGGGAGAAGGAGGATGGAGAACGCAGTAGAGCTGAAAGATAAACTTGGCCAGACTGGTCATTGTATATGTTTGTGTTATGATATGTTTTAATTAGGATTGTGCTGATGTAGAACTAGATATAACACATTCTTGATTTTCTTTCAAGCTCTCACAAGGAGCACCTATGTTGTAGATCTCAAAGACGAGTGAAGACTAGGAGTGTCAGGACTGACAGGATCGTCAGAATACCGGCAAGCTGTTCTTTTTTGAGTCTACTGGAGAGTGGGGATCTGGACCACAGTTCCAGATAGATGAAGTAACAAGTAAAGTTACGTAATGTTTCTCATCACAATATGTTATATGATTTCATCATCCTCATATTAAAAACCATCAGATGTGTATGATTAGTAAATAAATGTTGTAAGATTGTAACTCATAGTTCTCTCGTTATATTTTAATTCCAATTGTGCATACGTGTTGTTGTGTACATTGGTGGGGGTTCACTTAGACACCAAGGAAGGGAGCAGTCAGGGAGAAAAACCTGTACTGAGATAGTCGTCTATACTAATATATTTAGACTTAAACATCTATCTTAGCTAACCTTCTCTTTCCCATTCCTTGGCGAATATTCAGCACAGTTCATTTCATTTTGTAACGAGCCACTTGGAGCTGTTCGTTGGATATTCATGGGCTTAATCTGTACTTCAGCCATATAGATTTTGTCCCTGGTCAGTTTCTGACTATTTTAGGATTGCTCGCCAGTGAATAATATTTTCATCTAGCCGGTGGGGCACCCCGACTTATGACACCACCACTTGACCACGTCAGTCATCGTTTTAAACCACCACATATCACTACACGTAACTTCCTCTACAATTTAAGGGGTCACTTGACACTTGACCACCTCTTGACCACTGCTTGACCACCACTTGCCCATGCCATTGACACTTTAACCACCATCATATCACTACACGTACTCTCCCCTACAATTTAAAGGATTACTTGACCACCCCTTGACCGCTTGACCACCTCTTGACCACCTCTTGACCACCACTTGAGCACGTCATCGCACACCCTTACCTATAATTTAAGGGGTCACTTGACTATGTCCCCCCCCTCTTTTTTTTTCTTCTTTTTTTTTCTTTTCTATATATGTTATTAAAAATATTATGTACCTTACTTGAATCGTTTGTTTTCTTTATTGTTGTTTTATGTTTTATGTTAGATGTCGTACCTACAATTACAGGGGGTCAGTTGACCGCTACCTCTGACCACCACACCTACTCTGATGAGTCACTATACCACGTCACCTCTGATGAGTCACTTCGCAACGCCACCTCTGACCCACGCTTACTTAAAAACCTGAAGAGTTATCGCCCTTTGAGGATCAGGATCGATAAATGGTTGATTTATATAAGATCCTCAAAAACGGGCGGCTTTAGCCCGACTTACACTACTAGGTACCTTGTTTAGTGTTTCTGTCAGCTTCTAGTGTTCGTGTCAGCGATTTTTCATTGGTTGTTTCAGTTTTCATTGTGTGTGTGTGTGTGTGTGTGTGTGTGTGTGTGTGTGTGTGTGTGTGTGTGTGTGTGTGTGTGTGTGTGTGTGTGTGTGTTTGTGTGTGTGTGTTATTTTGTCGTGTCAATTTTATTATTTTTTTAGTACACTGTTGTATCTGTCTTTGTCTGTGTTATATTTGACGCTTATGTCATTTTCCCCCTCTGTTTTTGTCCGTTTTCCTTGTTTGGGTCGGTGCCTTATTATCCTATATGTTTATTTGAGTGAGAATATTGTGAAGTTAGTGAGCGCCTATTTGTTGACCGTGATGGAATGGAAAACCGATGACCTAATAAGTTTTGTACGTTACACTATACTCGACACTATTTGCCTTGTAGTTACCTTTTAAGTGTCGTATCGTTGTTTGCTCGTAATGGGCATGCACCCCGGATGCTGTCGCTTTGAGAAATGATCGATATCTCACAATGAGCCTTTTCGCGGCACTGGAGACACTATCAATAAGATGATAGAGTGGTGGGTTATGACGTCATCACCTCTTAGAACTACAAAATACAGATATTTCAGTAACACCTTACATGGCATACAACACAAACTAGCTTTATACTACATACGATATACAAATACTTAGTGAAACAACAAGCACCCTCGCTATTCTACTACTCCTACTATTACCACCACAACCACCACCACCACCACCACCACCACCACAGCCACTACTACTACTACTACTACTACTACTACTACTACTACTACTACTACTACTACTACTACTACTACTACTACTACTACTACTACTACTACTACTACTACTACTACTATACTACTACTACTATTACCAATATTATTACTATTTGTATCCATGGTGTTGGAGATCATAGTTTATGGAGTGTCATACTGACCAATGTCAGGCGATAAGTCTCTTGCTGATGTTGGTGACTATTACTACTGGTGCTATTGGTACTATGAGTATCACCATTACATGAAGGTAATGCCGTTAATTGGGGATTTCTGTAGTGCGAGTCACCCCGGAATTGTTCAATGGTGTTGGAGATCGCAATGTGTGGGTGATACGTCCGTTGGTAAGACACGTGATGATGATGATAATTAGTACTATTGTTGGTATTGCTACTACTACTACTACTACCATTACAAATACCACCTAACATGGCCCTTGATGATGATGACTAATATTACTACGAAACAACTCTACTGTTATTACTATACAACCACGCCAATTGTAGACAATAGCGATAAACGTATTAGAACCTACTCGCCCTGATCAACTCCATCCTTCCCACAGCAGACAGTTTGATACTTCATGACTGAGACACCCCAACCTCTAGACCTAACAACTTGACCACCTCTTGATCATCGCCATGTCACTACACCTACTATCCTCTGCAATTTATGTGGTCACTAGACCACTTGACCACCGCTTGACCACCACTTGACCACTACTTGACCACATCTTGATCATCATCGTGTCACTACACGTACTCTCCCCATCAATTTAAGGGGTAACTTGACCACTTGACCACCAATTGACCACTCCTTGACCACTCCTTGACCACCTCTTGATCATCACTGCATCACAAGACACACTCTACTCTCCTCTACAATTGTAGGGTTATTTGACCACTTGACCACCACTTGACCACCTCTTGATCATCACCGTGTCACTATACATACTCTCCCCAACAATTTAAGTGGTCATTTAACCACTTGACCACTACTTGACGGCTACTTGACCACCTCTTGATCATACCCACATCACAAGACGCACTCTCCTCTACAATTTAAGTGGTCACTTGACCACGTGACCACTGCTTGACCACTACTTGACCACCACTTGACCACGTCAGCGATCGTTTTAAACACCACATGTCACTACACGTAACTTTATCTACAATTTAAGGGGTCACTTGACCACTTGACCACCTCTTGACCACTGCTTGACCACCACTTGCCAATGCCATTGACACTTTAACCACCATCATATCACTACACGTACTCTCCCCTACAATTTAAAGGATTACTTGACCACCCCTTGACCGCTTGACCACCTCTTGACCACCTCTTGACCACCACTTGAGCACGTCATCGCACACCCTTACCTATAATTTAAGGGGTCACTTGACTATGTCCCCCCCCCCCTTTTTTTTCTTCTTTTTTTTCTTTTTCTTCTTTTCTATATATGTTATTAAAAATATTATGTACCTTACTTGAATCGTTTGTTTTCTGTATTGTTGTTTTATGTTTTATGTTAGATGTCGTACCAACAATTACAGGGGGTCAGTTGACCGCTACCTCTGACCACCACACCTACTGTCTACTAGACCACGTCACCTCTGATGAGTCACTTCGCAACGCCACCTCTGACCCACGCTTACTTAAAAACCTGAAGAGTTATCGCCCTTTGAGGATCAGGATCGATAAATGGTTGATTTATATAAGATCCTCAAAAAACGGGCGGCTTTAGCCCGACTTACACTACTAGCGTGTATACGAGCAAGATTGCAAACCTAGAAGCACCAGGGGTTGGAAGGATACTAACATTTGCAGATGATATTCTTGCATATAGGCATGGGAGATTCTGGGATGCACCAGAGACACCCAAGTGGTGTGTATGCGTTACATCCTTGGTTTGCCGACTGTTGTAGGTAGTCGTTTAGTCGTTGGATCAACATCGCGGCACACGGTTTAACCCATAAGTGCTCCGTTTTCCTCCTAACTCAAACCTGAGCCTGGAGAAACTCAGCTCAATGCACGAACTCCGTTGCATCGGCGAGGATCCTGAAATACTTTGGGTAGATTTTTAACTCGAAATTTTGCCCGGGCAGCGCCGTTAGGCTACTCTTTTTCGATTTCCAACTGCCAAGGGATTATTTACGTGCGCAACAATACACACGGGCGTCCGATCTCACTACCCAGAGACCAGGGGTAATTTTACTGGAAGTCCAGGTGGATTTTTAAAAATAAATCCCGGTCCATCACCGGGGCCTGAACCCGGGACCTCCAGCACTCGAGGCGGACACCATACCTCGAGACCACGCAGCCTCAAGGTGATGCAGGCGAAGGCATACCTCAGAGTAGCTGCAGACACAGATCACCCTTTGCATGAGACGCTGGACGCAGTTAAGGGTCAGCGACTGATAAGAGGGAAATCATGGATGGCTCAGGCGGAAGATACGATCAGACATGTGTGCATCTTGGAGAACATTAGGCGAGGAAAGGAGTGGGTCAGAGTGCCAGCGGAGCAGTCAGACTTGTGCAGTTATAATCACATTGAGCCGGGAGTGCAGGGAATGACCAGCAGGGGCCACGGAAGTGGAAATCCAGCAACTAATTCAGGATAGTTGAGTTGAGTGTTGAATTGAGTTGAGTTAAGAACCAACATCACTGCACTCAGGACATTCCCATACGTGCTCCGTCCCCTCGTTCAACAGCCAGTGAAGAGTCATACTACTAATCGTTCCCACCGCTATCTGATTAAAAGTTCTCCTGGTCTTCCCTCTCAGTTTTGAGATTCTGCCAGAACCCCCTCCACGACCACCTTCCCTTGTCCATAGGCAAACTACCACCAAGAGGTGCATTCCCTGCTAGCCTATCAATCTGTTCATTTCCCCGTACCCCCGCATGGCCAGGGCAAAATATCCATACAATTCTCACAATCTGTGACCTCTGAAGCGACGAGAGCCATTCCACACGAAACATTCCTTTCTCCACCTTGCTAAGCATACTCTTTGAATCCGTAATGAATACAACGTGTATTGCAGTAGTCTCCTCTAGCCACCGGAATGCCGCTGTTACTGCCTCCACCTCCATTCTCATGCTGGAGGTCGTATTCTCAGATGCCAGACTCTCCTTTTCAAGACTCGCCCATTAGCCTTTGCAATAAAGCCCCAGCCACTACGTCTGTTTCTCACCACTGACCCATCGGTGTAGATGACTATGTCACCTTGATGTGTGTTACTCTGGATTAGCTGTTGCACTTCAAACTCAGTGCGGCCCGCTGCCCATTCTCTGCACTCACGACCCAGTGTTATTATTACATTGTGCCAGTCCGTCATGTCTTCCTTATACTGTGTGAGTTCTGTATATGACTTTATATTGTGTGAACTTGATATATGATCTTACATTGTGTGAGCTCTGTATATGACCTTATACTGTGCATAAATGCCTTTGAATATAAATGTTATAAAAGGGTTCTAAGAATATCTTGGATATGGAGAAGAACAATTGCATCCATACAACAAGATCTGAATATTGAAGTAGGTTGGCTACTAAAGACGATAAAACAAAGAAAATTGAAATATTTTGATCACTTGAAACGTCATGAAAGTTTGGAGAGAATAATAGAGGGGTATATTCCCGGGAAGAGAGGAAGAGGAAGGCCAAAGAGAATATGGGTGCAAGATGTGGCAGATGATCTCCAGATGGGTGTATCGGACGCAGGGCATCTTGCTTATGATCGAGAAGTTTTCCTGGAAGGTTGTTATGGGAGTGAGGTTCTACAAAGGACACGCTACTGAATATATATATATATATATATATATATATATATATATATATATATATATATATATATATATATATATATATAAGGGTCGCTCATTTGAAATCCGTTCCAATGGCTTTATTGCAAATGCATGAAAGAAACATTAACACGTGTGGTTGAATTGAACAGATCATTCATTGTGAATGAATTATGCACCATGGGTTGGTCAGAAGAAGTCGCCGTAGGCATTCAGGCAAGCATCCCATTGCTTAGGTAGGCGGCGAATGCCGTCCGCAAAAAAGGATTGTGGTTGCTCACTGATCCAAGTGTTTACCGCGTTCATTACGTCTGCATCTGTCTGTGTGAAATCGTTGCCCCTTGACAGCTTTTTTTTTAGAGGTCCGAACAAATGAAAATCACATGGTGACAAATCAGAACTATATGCTGGATGTTGCAGAATTTCCCACTTCTTCCAAGCTAATGCTTCCTGCACAATCTTTGCAACATATGGGCGAGCATTATCGTGCAACAAAATCACACTGCGAGAAAGCATGCCGGGTCGTTTATTCTTGATGGCTTTTTGCAGCTTGTCTAGTGTTTCCAAGTAGTGGGTAGAGTTGATGTTGACACCAGGTTCTTTAAAGTCGGCCAACAATAGCCCTTCATGATAAGAAAATGTGCTCAGCATAACTTTACCAGCAGAAACCTGTAACTTTAATTTTTTGGCTGTTGGTGAACCAGCATGCTTCCATTGCATGCTCTCTCTTTTGCTGCTCGGCTCAAAGTGGTGACAACATGATTCATCACATGCCACTATGCGGAAGAGAAATGCATCACCCTCCACTATGTAACGCAGCAAGTGGTTCAAACACCATCCCATGCGTTCCTCTTGTTGTTGGTCGGTCAACATCCGTGGTACCCACTGTGAACACACCTTCCGATATTGCAGTTTCTTACAAACGACCTTTTGAAATGTTTCAGTTGACACATAAAATTCTTTCGCTAGCGAACGTATGCTTCAACAACGGTTCATCTGTACTGCTGCATCAATTTTGGCGATGGTTTTTTTCTGTTGCAACAATATGCGCTTGACCCGGCCGTCGAAGATCTGTAATGAACTGACGTCCTTTCCGAAACATTCGTGTCCAGTGTGTCACTGTTGTCTTCGACACACATTTGTTACCACACGCTGCCTGCATTTTCCGATGAATGTCCACTGGTCGACATCCTTCAAATGAAAGAAACTGAATCACCGCTCTTTGAGCTTCTTTGGACGGATTTTGGATCAACCCGGCCATTTTCTCAACGGTCAGAAACAGAACCTATGCATCATGGGACGATAAGCATGTGCTCTTTTATTCATTGGTCAGTACTTATCACATGACTATGACATGATCATGTTCATCGTACGCAATTACATGCGATGCGGCACGAACAGATTTCAAATGAACGCTCCTAATATATATCTATATAAGCACACCTCTTAATTATCCTTTTCTAAGTTTTTCTCTGCTGGTTGACCTTTGCCACAAGGATCTACAGCATCTCTGTGACTCCCCAGCCACAAGCATCTACAGATCAATATATCGTACTCTGTGACTTCTGTCACTTGTCGTCCCTGGGGAGAAAGTGGAATCAACAAGCACACCTCTTAATTATCCTTTTCTAAGTTTTTCTCTGCTGGTTGACCTTTGTCTACACACCCCCTTGTTATTTAACGTCTTTTGATCTCGATCTCGATCTCTCTTCAACAGACAATCTCCCTTTTCACGTTCCTTCATCATATACCCCACTAACACAGACTTCGAACAAACTGATAACACATTTATTGCTGAGAAGTGTCAGTTGTGTGTGCGAGGTATGGCTGTGAATATATGTGGTGTTCTCTATCTTGAATGTGTGACAGAATATAGTCTATGATAAGAATCAGAGTTTGTCATCATCATACAGCCATTTCACGTCACCATTCACATAACAGGAAATAGCTCACCCAGCAGCGTCTCTCTGACTGATGATTGGTTTCTGGTCACTAGGTTCTGGAAACTTTTGAATAATATAGTCTCCACTGAAGTATATGTTAGTTCCTGTCTTTTGCTTATACACATTCAACAATCGGTCAGTTATATAGTCCTGGTATTGCCGAATATAAACACCGGTCCAACAATCTATCGTCTATACACTGAGGATTGTTACTCATGGAAAATGTTAATTATAGTCTTTTCCTTTCTCTATGGTCTATATTAAATAGTCCTCTTCATCATTATTTAGTTATATGGAATATTTTCCTTTAGCACCTCACTTAGAGTGATTCAGTTTCTTTGGTCATTTTAACTCACAATTGTCTGACCTTGCCAAACATGGTTCACAGCTGGAAATACTTTCTTACTTCATCAGAGTATGCCCAATTGCTTCTGCTCCGATTGGTAACCACTTTCAATTTCAAGTGCAGGGAACCTGCCAAATAAAATACAGCCGGTGAGAGAAACTCAACTCCGACCTATGATACGTGAATGTAGGTAATAGGCTATATTCAGTAAGTAACCTCTATATATCATCCTAGAGCTATACTCTTGTATAAGACAAAGTAGTTCAGCACTCTACCCTATACAAGGTAAAAGAAAGAAACCCTAAAGAAAACCACATAAATCCTATTGTTGACTTATCCTTCCGAGGGCACTTACACATCACTCGCTTCAGCTTAAATCACTATTCAGCCTAATGCGGCCGACACTCTATACTACGGTGACACACCAGTTCACTATGTTAGAGTTCTAGTCTACCTTCATCTATAATCACCTTATTTAATCTTTTTCAGGCCTAGAAGTAAATCATTTAATCCCATGAAGGAACAGGGCTGGTTGTCTTTACACAACCTAGACTCTGTGATATATATTCTATTATGGCACTGAATTAAATCCACACTCCGCCGGTCTTAAGTGCAATCTTTAACTGATTTTAAAGCTGTAATTTCAGTCCACAAAGAATTTGCTTGGACTACGTCACTTGTTTTGCTCTTAACCCATCAGCTTCTGTTCTTTTTCCTTGTCGTTTGATCCCCGTACAACCGTAACGACCACCTTATTTGATAAAGACGATCTCCCGGTATATCGTTGTTTTTCCGTTGTTCAAAGGACTCGGTTCACAGTATTACAACGAGATCCAACTGTTTGATCATGCTCCGAACTTATTTGAGATAAACGATCTTTCTGGACATCGGTGATTCTTCTTTGATCTCGACTAGTTTTTCCCGTGGTCACGCGACCTACGTCTCCGTTACTTCAAATACGAACTCTGGTCTTTGAACTTTTCCGGTCGACAATCTTCCGTTACCCACGGGACTTCGCTCCCGTCTTCAATAAGTACTGCTAGTGTTTAAAGTAACGATCGCTGTCCTTTGAAAATTACAGGAGCGTCAACTTCTCACCACAACTGTTACTGTCGTTTCATCCATTAGGAGGGACGCCTGCCAGCCAGTTCATGACATAGGCCCCCTCTTAAAAGAGTTGACCGCATCGACTCTTCCTCCCTGGAGGTTCGATCCTGATGGTCTTCCTCAGTCCATTCATTAAGTTCATGTTCCGTTTCCCGGAGATGTCTCCGCCCACCTAATGTTGATGTCTCCAGGTACCCTCAAATGTATCACCTCCCCATCAATTAGGCGATCTCACTGGCATCCTATATTCTCCTCATGACAGACACTAATGTTGGCCCCTCACTTCTGTACGTTCGGTCGGCCAACTTCCGACTTGCGTAAGCGACGGCTCACAATACAGACGGATCGTCCCATCCTGACTGTAACACTGTCTTCATATCCTCTCGGTTTCCCCAGACTTTGCATCCTGGGATTTGCAGTATCTTCCTCGTTGGACAGAATCGTCTTCCCCAAAACTCCTGGACTTTAGCTTCCAGGACCATCTCTGGCGATATTGGATCTGGTCAGCCAATCTTCGGTTGGAGTCCTGGGTATCTCTCGTCTTTCCCGACGTTACCCACCCCTTCTGAAATGGGTTATTAGCGAATGTTTCACTATTGTCATTTCCCTGACGTGTGATTTCCCTACTCTCTTCGGTTGGAAAATCTGACCTACCTCGTATGTTCCCGTAGGCCCTCCTATGTAGTACTTGCGATCTCTGGTCTTCGTCTGGACCTGTAACCCCTTTTCCCAATGGTGGTCATCATCATAAGGTGCGAAGCTTTGACCTCGGATCTCTCATATTTCTTAATGAGTTGCCTAGGGAGACTTTTCAGTTCTTCCCCGATCCGGATTTCGTAGATGTTCTTGGACAAAACCTTTACCACAGGATAAGGTCCTTTCCATCCTACTTGGAGTATATTAGTCTCTGCTGGACCCCATACTTCCACTTGGTCTTCCACCTTAAGAGCTACTTTACTCTTCGTCCTATTTTTGGGTGGTGCTTTCTGGCACTCTGTGCAAGACTTAACCTACCAGCGTACATCACCGGTCATTCCTGGCCAGCAATAATGGCCAGAAATTTTCTGCAACGTCTCTCTGACACCTATATGTCGATTTACGGATATGGTGTGCCCACTCTGAAGAATGTGAGGACGGTGGGCCTCTGGGACCACCGACTGCTCGTGCAGGTTGTCTCCCCTTCCGGCTCTCCTGTAAAGCAGCCGATTCCTCAGAAAGTACTGTCCCCGTTCTGGTGCGTCAGCACTTCTTTGCAGCTTCCTGTAGCAAGGTCGCAACGTAGTGTCCTTCCTCTGGGCAGTATGCAATTCCCATGGCACGGAGTTGTTGCATAGTGTCTCTGCCTTTTCTTTCTTCCCTTGTGATCCACTGGCTAATGCTCCCCTGTGGGCGAGCTGTTTGGGCACCCCCAAGAACACGCATTTCGTACCAATGATCATGGGAAATAGGGAGTCAGATAATACAGCTGCTGGAATAATGCCCGTGACGTACCTAGACTTAATCTCCACATTAGCGATTGGCAGCGTCATGGTAACAGCACTCCTCATTGCAGGCTGTATCTCAATGGTCTCCCCTGTAAGTTGGTCTGGGTGTACCAGGCTGGCATCAATCACAGCTTCCCCGTACAAACCCGTATCATAGAGACCGGTAACCTTCTGGCCATTGACCTCAATCAGTTCGACCACAGGTGGCCCCTCTTGGTCCAGAGTTTCTTCAACGACCTCGACCTTTTCGGTGGCAACTGCCCTTGGAGCCACGCGGCAGGCCGCGAAGTGAGAGCTTTTCGTTTTCGATTTGCAGTCTTTCGTGTTGTGCGAGGGCGACTTGCAGATCGAACACCACTTCTCAGACCACTGTTGTGTCGGTTGAGAGTTAAGTGGGCTCTGTCTTCCATCCTTTTTCTTCTCTGGACTCTTCTCTGAAGTGTTCTCTGCATAAGGTTCCCCTTTCTTGTATTCCGTGTTCTTGAATTTCTTTTGGACATGTTTCTCCTGACCTTTGGTGGTTGGTATACTGGTTTCTTCCGCTTCCCCATGGACCTCCATGAATCTTTCTGCCAGCTTATTCAGGACCTCCAGCAGTTTCGCCCCTTGTTCTTCTAAAAATGTCTTCAATGGTTCTGACATTTGCTGGCACATCTGGTCTACTACCATCAGCTCTCCCAGACTCTCATAGTCCCTCTTGAACTCTGCCAAATCCATCCATTTTTGGAGATATGATTTTAGGCGCAGACTGTAGGCGGCGAATAGCTCTCCCTGCTCTCATTTTGCTGATCGAAACTTCTTTCGATACGTTTGTGAGGTGATTTCGTAGTGTTTCAGCAAGGCAGCTTTCAATTCCTTGTAGTTGTTTTTGTGTCCTGGCGGTAGGCGTGAGTAAACCTCGTAACCGGTTCCGCGTAAGCCCTGGGACAATTTAAGATTCCATTTGTCTTTATCCAGCCCCATAGCGACTGACATGGCCTCGAAGCGATTCAAGTACTGGTATATTTTCTCTTTGCTTTCATCAAAGACAGCCAAAGGAAACTTCATGGCATGGTAACCATGTCCACTCATGTTGGGTGAACCATGGGAAGATGATCCTCCTTCTGCCCATTGTTACAGTCTTAGATCTCTAGGGGATCTGAACTCGGGCTCACACAGGCAACAAACTCCGTTAGATACAACATAGCAACATTTATTATATAATCTATACAGTGCGCTGGCGAAGTGGGTTTTGACAAGCCCGCACTTGACAAGTTGCGTATCACAGAGGTTGTACATCACACATGATTATAACAAACAATTCTAAGCAACTATCTAGCATATGTCTACGACCCTTAAATACACATGGGTCTGAACTATCAAGTCCCCCTAAGGTAAGCCCTGTTGCTTCTCCGATGTCCAGTCTGTCTCTGCCGTTCCACACGTGTCGCAATCCGACACGGGTGGTAACTCTATCCGAGTTTCTCGTGGACCCCGTAATCGGCGGGCCACGTCAGTGTCCACGGGACAGTGGACACACTGACCAGTCCTTCGAGAAGGCTCTGGATTCTTCAAGCCTTCGAGTGACTCACTTTTTTCCCTTGAGCGGGAGTTTTAGCCCTTCGCCACTATCTCTTACTTTATGTTGGTTACCGCCCCTATGTGAGGCTGTGACAGGAGTCCCCCTCTTCCCCCTGATTTGCTGGGTTATTATAAAGTAATTAGTTTTGTACTAATTCTGTCACAGAATCACATAAAGTCGGTGTTTGTAGTTTGGTGGATAGTAACTTGGCAATCTACATATCTGCATCAACACTCATGTATTCTCCCATACACCACTTCACGATAATTTGCTGAAGAGGTCTCTCTCTTCTGTGTCCTTAAAAATGCTTATCTGACCGAAGTTACGTGACGTTTCCTAGTTGTTTTTACAACCCGTCCTTGTCAAGTATCCCACTGATACCAAGATAATTAAACTCTGTGTACGAGAGTATTAACAAGACAAAAGTCTTGGCTAATTAAGTGCACTTGCAAATCTTGTATTGTGTGTGCATTTCAATACACTTTTACTTCCGTATGTTGTATAATGCTGAATATGTAGTTACGTTGTTGTTTTATCCCCTCTGACTACCTGTGTACCTGTTGGCTTGTTAGTGTATTGACTAATATGTTGCTGCTTCTAATAAAGTGACTGTATTTTAATTGTTAGTGTTCAGTTTTGAGTTTTGTATAAAGTGTGTGCTCAATGTGTGGTTTATCTCCAAGCGTCAAAATGTTGGGATATCCTTTGTCATGAATTACCCCAATGTGTGTAATGCATGATCGGGCATTCCAAGCAGTGGCGCTTAGATGTAGTGTCTTAAATACTAAACATGTATCAACAATTTAGACAGGTAATACATTTTACATGAAAGACGCAGACAAATTAAAATAAATACGTTTTGCGTACAATTTGTCCGCTCAGTATATCGCTCTCTCATTTAATTCATTCACCCTGTCATTCATACATCTTTTATACACTATAGTATTTCGTTAAAATATCTAAGTAAAGTTGAGGTAAGTGTTATTGCCCTTAGAAAAACGGGTTAGGCGATATGTTCCCTTTAAGGTAATAAGTACTTTTTGTACGACTACTCGAAAAATGGTTTATAATTTAAATAAAGACAATTGCATAGGAAGAATATTTCGCCTATGAGTGGAAATACCTGTAATATTATGGTAGAAAATCTACAAGTTATAGGTTGACATATTTTATATACATAATTCAACACAAGTATAATACATATTAAATACTACTAAATTAATTAACTAATTAACTAAATCCAACGATGATGTGTGCGTTGTCCTCCTGTTGTTCGCGTGTCATGCCATGAATGTTAACGGATAATATGGCTGTCTCTTGAATGTTGTAATCGACGTAGTTCTATTCTGGCTGTTTGCACAGTTTCTTAGCAACAGCAAGTATGCAATGTTCTTAATGTCGAGTATAAAGTGTTCTTCATGCTTTCATAATCACTGTCAGTTCACTGGTTGAAATCATTTCACAGATATTCTCTATCGCTCGGATTGTTTCTAGAACTTTGGTAATTGGTAGTATAAGGTTCTAAAAGTTTCACGTTCGTAGGTGTTATATGTAACCTATTCACTGGGGTGTTATTACTTCTAAATGAAAGTTCTCTAGCAGGTGTAGAGTTACACTGTTCTATGCCACAGAATAAAATATCACAGCTTCTTGTATGGCGAATTATTAATGTGCCTAATGTTATTCTGCTGGCGCATTCGTTTGTCGCGATAAAATATCAGGAATAATGTTGTCAATGCCTCTGATATGGCGGATTTCGAAGTCGAAATCTTGAAGAAGAAGACACCATCTTTGTAAACGATGGTTTTTTGGAACACCTTGCTTAAGTACCAACAATGGCGAGTTATCGGTTAGCACAACAAAATGGGAACCTAAGAGGAACTTAGATAATCGGCGCATACAAAATAGTAGACTTAATGCCTCCAATTCCACCGTGGAATAATGGATCTCTGCCTTGTTCAGCTTCCGGCTTACGTAGAGTATTGGATGTCTCACTCCTTGCACTTCTTGCATCAGGCAACCTCCAATTGCGATAGCACTCGAATCTGTGGTCAAAATAAAGGGTATATCTATGTTTGGTAATCTTAATACTGGTGGGTTAGAAAAAATCGATTTCAATCTGCACATTGCATCCTCTAAGCGGGTACTTTTACAAAAATTTTCTGGATGATCTTTTGTCAACAGATTAGAAAAAACTGATGTGAGTTCTGCCCAGTTTGGTATAAATTTGGCATAATAGTTTATGAGCCCTAATAGGCTTCTAACTTGTTTCTTTGTAGTAGGAATTTCTAGGTTGAGAATTTTCGATACAATTTTATCATCTGTCAAAAGTTTGCCTTCTGAAATCCTATGACCAAGGAAGTCTATCTGTTTATAGCCTATTTCAACCTTGGAAGGTTTGATAGTAAGTCCAAAAAGAAAGATTTGGTTAAAGACTTGTTGGAGTGTAAGTAAGTGAGAAGTCATATTAGAAGAATGAATGCATATATCATCAATATAAGATTGCACGTCCTTAATGCCGTGCAATAACAATCTAGTTAACCTAACAAATGTGGCGGGAGCGTTCTTGAGACCAAATGGAAGATATCTCCATTCGTACAACCCAAGAGGTGTAGCGAATGCTATTATATGTCTTGAAGAAGGGTGTAGTGACACTTGCCAGTAACCTTTCGCCAAATCAACCTTAGAAAATAAGGATGATTGAGACATATTCAAAATGAGGTCTTCACAGCTGTTCATTGGCTCTGCGAATGTTGTGGTTATCGTATTTAACCTTCTATAATCTATGCACAAACGAATCGTTTGGTCCTTCTTTTTCACCAGGACAATTGGCGAAGAATACTGGGACATAGATTTCTGTATTATTCTATTTTTCTCTAAATCCAAAATTTCTTTGTCTAAATTTGCTCTATAATGCAAAGGAATAGAATACGGTCTACATTTGATCGGTGTCAGATCTGTCAACACAATTGAATGTGTTATTTTGTCAGTCCGTCCAGGTTTGTTTGAGAAGATAGTTTTATAGTCGTTAAGGAGAGACAAAATGTCTTGTCGCTGCCGTTGTGTCAAAGTGTCAGAGATTTGTATGTCCTTCATGCTACTGTCGTCATTCATAATTGGTACTGGAATTTCCGTATTGTCTACGTCCGTCTGATTTATTACTGATGCTATTGTTTGTAAATTGTCTTCAATGTCATTGTCGTCGTCGTCGAGACTAATAGTTGTCAATGTGTCGTCGAATTGGTCGTCGTTGTCGTCATCCCATATTGTCGGTACTGTAAATATGTTTTCGTCATCTTCGTTGTCGCAAGAATGAGTCGTTAACAATGCTTCGTTTGTCGAGGTGTCATTCAGTTGGGTAATTGTTGTTTCGTTTCTGTTATTTGTCATCTGCGTCTGCTTATTCGTGTCACTGTCATTTCTAGAATAGTATGGTTTTAACATATTTACATGGAATATTGTCAACTTTCCATTCAAAGAAATTTCGTAGTCAACTTCCGAAATTCTTCTCACAATTTTAAATGGTCCCTGCCAAGAGGTTGATAGTAAATCTCTCTTGTCAGGTAGCAATAGTAAAATATCCTGATCTGGTTGTAATACAAATGTTTTTGCACCTTTGTTTGAGATGTGGTTCAAAGGACCTACTAAATCAACTGCCACGATTTGAAATGGCCTCGAGGCAGTTGTGGTTGATTGAATTTCTGCCGTAGGGTTTTTTTCCCTTTTTAACCAGTTTCCTGACATGTATCACATGATCTACAATAGGTTTTTATGTCTTGGCAAAATTTAGGCCAATAAAATTGGGTCAGGACTCTGGCTCTAGTCTTTTCGTAACCCATATGACCTCCGAAAGGTGAGTCATGGGCTATATTTAGTACTTTCTCACGATGTGATTGGGGTAGAACTACTTGCTGTATCGTGGTCTGATCTCTGGTGTATAATCTAGTTAGAACATTGTTCTTTATTCTAAATGGCCATGAAGCATTTTTAGTCAATTTTGGTTTAAGTCCTACTAACCGAAAATATTAGGAAAGTGTAGGATCTGCTTTCTGTTCTTCTCCAAAATTAGTGGCGGTAGTGTTAGGTAATATGATTTCTAGTGACTCCTGAAGTTGGTCGGTGTGGGTTTTGTGTGTTGTCTGTCGTGTTATTGCATTAGTCTGTTGTGTGTGTTGTTGCACATCTACAGGCTTGGTAATTTGTGGATCGATGGCATCCTCAGTTCGAGGTTTTAAGTTGGTGATATCACTGACAGATTCAACCGCCCCTGCATTATGCACCTCGGTGAATTCATTTTGAATTACGTCATTGGTTGTCTCCCTTGTGCTTTTGGCAGTTTGAGACAAGCACGCGTGGTGTTTCCCTTTAGAATTGCTGTTTGGGTTCTGGATACAGTTTTTCTGCTCCCAATCTCTGATTTCCTTTTCAGAGCAAGATCTTATGTTGCGCAGATTCCCAAGGATAATCTCAGCGACAGGATTTTCTAGTACTGCGCACAATACTAGTCCTGATATAAACGGTGTGCGAATTTCGACAAGTGCTAGGGGGTATCTTTCGATCGTGCCTGCGAATGTGCGACAAGTTACGTATTTGTGTGTGTAGTCTTTGTCGTTCACTAATGTTTTCTTAATTCCACAGAGAGTTGCGCCGGAATCGCGTATTAATGTGCACTTTTTGTTATTTACAAAACCTGTTGTGAAATTTAATTTGCCTGTTGATGATAAGGCTGAGTTGGCCATTTCGTTAGAAACTGGGATTGTGTGGCCGCATAACAACGTTGTATCAAGCTGAAATTTTCTACAGGTGTTACATTTGTTATCTGTAATGGTGTCAATGATTTGCACTGCATTCCCTAGCTCACTCAAACTTTCATTCTGGTTGTCACATTCGTTCAGTTGTTCAATCTCTTCCTCTGAGGAAGTGTCAATTAGTGCGGCATTGGCCTGCTTCATTATCTTTCGCCCTTCACAAAATCGGGAATAATGTCCATAGCTGGAACAAAAAAAACATTTGACCGCTCTCTGGCACGCATTTCTCTTGTTCTTTTGTTTCTCCACCATCATTTGGAGATGATGCGGATAATTCGGCGATTTGTCGCACATCGCGTACTCTTCGTGTGTCAGATGACAATACTGGCACTTGACTGGTTTTGTGAACTTCGAGCGTTGTTTAAATTTATTTTCAGTTGGTTTTGAGTATCTAGTGTTTATAACTGCCGCTGTTTCATTTTGGCTCATGTTTAACTGGAAAATATCGCGGTTTGCTGTAAAAAATGCGCTCCCCTTGGCTTCTACCTCTTGGATAGTTTTACAATCCATTTGTTTCAATAACTTAGAAAAAGGTGTTGGAATTGTATTAATAATTTTGTCAATTATAATGAGTTCTTTCAGTTTGTCATGGTTGTTATTTGTTTTTGCTGAGGTTATCCACTTTGTACATATATCCTGAACTGTAGACACGTAGTCTATGAAGGTTTGATTAGGTTGTGGGGCTAATTTTGCGAACTGTTGTTGATAGCCTGCTGTATCTAGTGAGACATGTTGAAGTATTCTTTGCTTTAAATAATCATAATCTTTCCTCATATCTTGCGGAACTGTTTCTATTACTTTTAAGGGTTCAAGAGCTAAATTTCTCATCAAAATAAATGACCAGTCGATTTTTGCGACCTTATGGTAGGTCATTAAACACTCAAAGTTTTCTAAGTAAGCGCTGATGGAATCTCCTGAGCAGAATGCTTTAACGAGGCCTTTATATTTGTTGTATTTTTGTTCCTCTTCCTTACTTCTCAATTTGTTTACTGACATTTCTAAGTTGGAATCAATTTCCATTTGTTTTAGTCTTATTTGTGTATCCGCATTTAATTGGGCTTGTTTGGCAGCGGCCTCCAGCTCCATTTGCTTCTCTTGAGCCTGCAGTTGCATTTTCTTTTCTTCAGCCTGCAGTTCCATTTTCTTTTCTTCAGCCTGCAGTTCCATTTTCTTTTCTTCAGCTTGCAGTTCCATTTTCTTTTCTTCAGCTTGCAGTTGCATTTTTTTCTCTTCTCGTTCTATTGCTCTTTCTTCTCGTGCAATATTTTCTGAATGCGTCTTTTGTGCCCATTCTGACAGTTTCTCCTCTTTATATCCTAATCTAATACCTAACTCAATACATTGTTCTAACGTTGACATTTTGTCGTTTAGTTGTTGTTAACTTTCTTGAAATTAACTCCCTTAGAAAATAGTTCGGAAATACAAAATTTAGTTATTTCCCTTAATGTTTACATGAGCAAATACACATGAAAAGTTATGTTGGATATGAGGTTATGAATATACATACAAATCAATGCATAGAAAAAATGTTACATGAATGGATGATGGTAAGTACCGCTTAGGGTTGCAATGAGCATGATATGAAACTCATCTTATTTTCCCTGAACTTGCGAATGTAGTCTTCTTCTCTCGCCACTGTTGGAGGATAGGATACGTACACCCAATAACTCGCGGAACAATCTGCTGTTGGAATCAAAAAAAATTAGTAACAGTCACATAACTGTCACAGTCATGTCAAATTTTATAATATTAACATCATTTGAAATGTTTCTGAAGAGGGACTAATACTAGTTCATTACTAGATAGCTGCAAAGTTATTTTTACACGTGTTCTGTATGAAATTTGATATAATTTAACTTTTTTTTTTTTTTTACTTGGCAACCAAGAGCTGTCTGAACGTAAAGCTTGTGCCAAAACCGGCTTGGCCCCCAAATAGCCTGTTACAGTCTTAAATCTCTAGGGGATCTGAACTCGGGCTCACACAGGCAACAAACTCCGTTAGATACAACATAGCAACATTTATTATATAATATATACAGTGCGCTGGCGAAGTGGGATTTTGACAAGCCCGCACTTGACAAGTTGCGTATCACAGAGGTTGTACATCACACATGATTATAACAAACAATTCTAAGCAACTATCTAGCATATGTCTACGACCCTTAAATACACATGGGTCTGAACTATCAAGTCCCCCTAAGGTAAGCCCTGTTGCTTCTCCGATGTCCAGTCTGTCTCTGCCGTTCCACACGTGTCGCAATCCGACACGGGTGGTAAATCTATCCGAGTTTCTCGTGGACCCCGTAATCGGCGGGCCACGTCAGTGTCCACGGGACAGTGGACACACTGACCAGTCCTTCGAGAAGGCTCTGGATTCTTCAAGCCTTCGAGTGACTCACTTCTTTCCCTTGAGCGGGAGTTTTAGCCCTTCGCCACTATCTCTTACTTTATGTTGGTTACCGCCCCTATGTGAGGCTGTGACACCCATAAGTTTCTCCCTTAGTGTGCGTTTTGAGGTCCAGTTCTCACATGCGGTATTCATGTTCTCTTCTCTGAACTTCTTGCTCCGCTTCTAATCTTTTGTTTGCCTGTTCAACTTCCAGTCTCTTGTTGGCCTATTTAGCTTCCAATCTCTTGTTGGCCTGTTGAGCTTCCAATCTCTTGTTGGCCTGCTTAACTTCCAGTCTCTTGGCGGCCTGTTTAGCTTCCATTCGTTTGGTCTCCCACTCCATCTTTTTAAGCTGTATCTCGGCCTTTCTATCTTATCTTTCCGCCTGACGAAGCTTTCTTTCCAACGCCTGTATATAGTCGGATAGTGCTTGACACGCCAAGCCCATCCCTTCTCTCCTTTCCCTCAATTCTGCCATATCTAGTTTAAGAGTGGCCATAGTTTACGAAGGTGAGTCAGCAGGTTGAGTAAAGAAATCCCAAAGCAATATGTAAATACTCAATATTTAAAATTACTATATACATATATCTATATATATCTATGAAATCACACAGTACACCACAAAACAATCTCTCAACGACAAGAGGAGATTTAGGACTAAGACTTATGTAGACGTGTAAAGTGTGAACAGGTATGTAATGTGTTTTAACACTTATCCACATTCACCTGTCTGGATCTTTATTTTCCCGGCAATAATGTCCCCAACAACAATGTAATGTAGCCCATATATATTAATGCAATATCACTATATATCCCATGGAAATGCTCACATTTAATCACTATATATATCCCATAGACGTGCTCTCATATAAAGTCACCCTATATATATATATATATATATATATATATATATATATATATATATATATATATATATATATATATATATATATATATATATATATCTTGGACGTGCTCTCATTTAAAGTCACCATATATATCATGGACGTACCCCCATAAATGTCACTTGTCGTCCCTGGGGGAAGATGGAATCAACAAGCACACCTCTTAATTATCCTTTCATAAGCTATTCTCTGCTGGTAGACCTTTGTCTACACCCCCCCCCCCCTTGTTATTTAAAGTCTTTTGATGTCTCTCTCTCTTCAACAGACAATCTCCCTTTTCACGTTCCTTCATCATATACCCCCACTAACACAGACTTCGAACAAACTGATAACACATTTATTGCTAAAAAGTGTCAATTGTGTGTGCGAGGTATGGATGTGAATATATGTGGTGTTCTCTATCTTGAATGTGTGACAGAATATAGTCTATGATCAGAATCAAAGTTTGTCATCATCATACAGCCATTTCACGTCACCATTCACATAACAGGAAATAGCTCACCCAGCAGCGTCTCTCTGACTGATGATTGGTTTCTGGTCACTAGGTTCTGGAAACTTTTGAATATAGTCTCCACTGAAGTATATGTTTGTTCGTGTCTTTTACTTATACACATTCGACAATCGGTCAGTTATATAGTCCTGGTATTGCCGAATATAAACACCGGTCCAACAATCTATCGTCTACACACTGAGGATTGTCACTCATAGAAAATGTTAATTATAGTCTTTTCCTTTCTCTATGGTCTATATTAAATAGTCCTCTTCATCATTATTTAGTTATATGGAATACTTTCCTTTAGCACCTCACTTAGAGTGATTCAGTTTCTTTGGTCATTTTAACTCACAATTGTCTGACCTTGCCAAACATGGTTCACAGCTTGAAATACTTTCTTACTTCATCAGAGTATGCCCAATTGCTTCTGCTCCGATTGGTAACCACTTTCAATTTCAAGTGCAGGGAACCTGCCAAATAAAATACAGCCGGTGAGAGAAACTCAACTCCGACCTATGATACGTGAATGTAGGTAATAGGCTATATTCAGTAAGTAACCTCTATATATCATCCTAGAGCTATACTCTTGTATAAGACAAAGTAGTTCAGCACTCTACCCTATACAAGGTAAAAGAAAGAAACCCTAAAGAAAAACACATCCTATTGTAGACTTATCCTTCCGAGGGCACTTATACATCACTCGCTTCAGCTTAAATCACTATTCAGCCTAATGCGGTCGACACTCTATACTACGGTGACACACCAGTTCACTATGCTAGAGTTCTAATCTACCTTCATCTATAATCACCTTATTTAATCTTTTTCAGGCCTAGAAGTAAATCATTTAATCCCATGAAGGAACAGGGCTGGTTGTCTTTACACAACCTAGACTCTGTGATATATATTCTATTATGGCACTGAATTAAATCCACACTCCGCCGGTCTTAAGTGCAATCTTTAACTGATTTTAAAGCTGTAATTTCAGTCCACAAAGAATTTGCTTGGACTACGTCACTTGTTTTGCTCTTAACCCATCAGCTTCTGTTCTTTTTCCTTGTCGTTTGATCCCCGTACAACCGTAACGACCACCTTATTTGATAAAGACGATCTCCCGGTATATCGTTGTTTTTCCGTTGTTCAAAGGACTCGGTTCACAGTATTACAACGAGATCCAACTGTTTGATCATGCTCCGAACTTACTTGAGATAAACGATCTTTCTGGACATCGGTGATTCTCCTTTGATCTCGACTAGTTTTTCCCGTGGTCACGCGACCTACGTCTCCGTTACTTCAAATACGAACTCTGGTCTTTGAACTTTTCCGGTCGACAATCTTCCGTTACCCACGGGACTTCGCTCCCGTCTTCAATAAGTACGGCTAGTGTTTAAAGTAATGATCGCTGTCCTTTGAAAATTACAGGAGCGTCAACTTCTCACCACAACTGTTTCTGTCGTTTCATCCATTAGGAGCGACGCCTGCCAGCCAGTTCATGACAACTTCCTCACCCACAAGGATCCACAGATCAATATATGGTACACCGTGACTCCTCAGCCACAAGGATCCACAGATCAATATATGGTACTCTGTGAATCCCCAGCCACAAGGATCCACAAATCAATATATGGTACATTGTGACAATTTAATGTTTGATTGTGTAACGAGCCATGTATCAACACATGTTACACTGTGACAATTTAATGTTTGATTGTGTAAGGAGCCATAGATCAATACTTGGTACACTGTGACAATTTAATGTTTGATTGTGTAAGGAGCCATTGATCAAACTATATGACACACTGTGACAATTTAATGTCTGATTGTGTAAGGAGCCATTGACAATGTACTTACTTAATTGTGTATACTGTATTTTTAATGCTTGGTTGTGTAAGAAACTATTGATCAATACATGATATGCCGTGACAGTTCAGTATGATCAACATGATTGACTGTATACTTAAGTGTTTGGCTGTGTAAGCAGCCATTTCGTGGTACAATATAGAAACTGAAAAAAACTTATTCATCACAGGAGGGAATTTTATTAGAGTTTTCAGTAACAAAACTGAAGTTTGTGGTGTGACAACTGGGACAAACAAACAAGACAGTACATAAACACACTAACTAGGCCTATTTAGGGCACAACAGCTTTCATTATTTTAGCGCACAAACTATCCTGTTGATGACAGAGAACATGAAATACCAAATGAACCTAATTATGGTAGCGCTACTTAAGCAAGATTTCTCTTTATGGTACAGCAAACTGAAACACAAACTATACCTGGTTATGGTATGCAACAAAGTAAACCAGCAAGTGGAATAATGGTATGCAACACAGCAAGTGAAACACAAACTATACCTGGTTATGGTAAAGTAATCAGGAGGTGAAACATAAACTATACTTGGTATACGGCAAAGTAAACCAGCTAGTGAAACAAACTATACCTGGTCATAATATACAACTAAGTAACCAGGAGGTGAAACACCAAATATAACTGGTTGTATACAACAAGTAACCAGCAAATGAAACACTCCCCAAGACATTTCCTGCTACCTGTATTAGGATCGTTGACTTTGGAGCCCAATTCAATTAAATAACATACACTTATGTGCATTCAAATACATGATCACCATGCCAGCATGCTAGTCACTTCACTGCCATGGCTACCAACCACCACTACAAACACCTGATTTTATTGTAAGAAAATCTCTGTAATAGACAGTTGATCAAATACAAGTGTGCCAAGAGACATCTGTTAAACTGTAAGACATCTGTTTTGAAAACCCTAAAAGATGAAACTTAAATATTCAAAGAATATTATCCTGCAACAAATCAATAACACTACAAGTTATGTTCTCTGTCATTTAAAAACAAAGTTGCATATCCTTTACAGGACGTTGCAGTCAACACTAGCATTTTACTGTTGTTGATGTCTTGTCAAGATTTACATTCAGTAGTTTGCCATTGCTTTCTGAACAACTGGCTCCCATAACAATAAATTAAAATCAGCACAACACGGTCTGCTTCCAAATCGGTCACCGCTGTGTTTCGAATGTAGATAAGCGTCCGCAACGCCATCGCCATGGAGACCGGCCCTCTGTCATTACCACTTCAAAAATGAAAGTCCTTTACTATTATCTCCACCCCAGTAAGTGAACCAAAGACATTTTTAGTTAGCCATTGTTAGCCTTTAGCAAGATGAAAAACATTCTGACCAATAAAATGATGTCAATTGAAACGAGAAAAAGAGTGTTGAGGGGATACAATAGAGCCTGTTCTTTTGTATGGATGTGAAACTTGGACAATGTGCAGTCAAGCTGAAAAACATCTGATGGCTGCAGAAATGTGGTTTCTGAGGAAAATGCAAAGAATACCATGGACAGATAGAAAAACCAATGACCAAGTACTACAAGAGACAAATGAAAATCGTAGATTGATTAGAGAAATTAGACGTAGACAGTCAAAATTTTTTGGACATGTTATGAGAAGAAATGGACTGGAGAACTTAGTGACAGCTGGCAAGATCGAAGGGAACAGACCAAGAGGAAGACCGAGAGGAAAATACCTGGATGGCTTGGCCACATGGCATGGACGAGACAGGAACACTGAGCTGATCCACGACTCTGGTGATCGAGTGAAATGGCGAATCATGACCGCCCACGCTTTCCGGCATGGCACATGATTGATTGATTGATTGTTCACAGAGCCACTCAGTTTTAGAATAATTAAGAGCCAACAAAAGAAGAAGACAAAGAATAATCAACAAACTTTTTGTTTACTTTGCAAATGTCAATAATTGTACTATTATTCATAATGGTGTATTACATTAATGTCTTTTACAAAGAATAACAATTTCTAGTTTATTACGCAAGAGCACAAAATTCATGATATTCCGTCACCAGTTAAATAAAGTTAGCTGAATACAGTGAAGTGTGAAATATGATAAATTAAAACATGAAAACAGTTTCAAATTTACACAAGAAAAGAATACAAATACAAAGCAAACAAATTTTACACTCATTCATGAAAACCCTGGACAGCTCAGTCAGCATTACTGTTTCCCTGTCAGACTGTGGTGTAACAGTTGCCAAAGTGCATGTGATAGACTAGTATAGGCTTCTAACCTGTTGTGATAGTCATCATTTGTAAATGTATAGGCAGAAATTATGGGCACACCTATATCCACCCATCCATCATTTGCCATGCCGATAAGCATGGTTGGTCATGTTTTGCCATCTCACTCAATCACCAGAGTCGTGGATCAGCTCCATGTTCTTGTATCAATCATGCCACGTGGCCATGCCATACAGGTATTTACTTCTCGGTCTTCCCCTTGGTTCTCCAAGTCATTTCTTCTCATAACATGCCCAAAAAAATGTGACTGTCTACGTCTAATGTCTCTAATCAGTTTACGATCTTCATTTGTTTCTTGAAAGTCTACACCTACACAATTGCATATACATAGTATGTAATATTAACACTATACAGAAATGGTTTACACTGGCTGTTAGGACAGGGGGGACCAGCCAAGCAATCATAGTTGGTCACCATCACCTTCATTGAGTTATCTACCAGTGATATTTTGGCACATGCTTTGTGGCTGTTCCTGTCAAGATTACCGTGATAGCCTGTTCACTGTGATACCCCACCACTAGAGACTAAGGAGTGTTGAGTAAAGAGGAACATGACAACCATAAACATCACATTTGTGAAAGTCAAGTCAAGGACCACCTCTCACACCATGAGCTGTACTGGGTATAAGGTGCTAGCCCCATATTTTTAGACCAATTAACATTTGATGGGAGATTTGATTGATTTGTTAAGGGACATAATTATAATGTTGGAGTATTTTAGAGCTTAAGTTTGAATTAAACTAGAAAAGTCATACTGCCAAATTGACAGAGTGGCCATGGGGAGTCCGCTTGGACCCATTCTAGCAGACATCTTCATGGCACATTTAGAAGAAAATAGATCTTCAGACATCAATAACTTGGCCTTCTACCGTCGTTATGTGGACGATATACTAATTATCACCACAGACGAGCTACAAGCAACATCGTTCCAGGCCACAATGAACGTGACACATAAAAACATCTCTTTATCTATGGGACACGAACACAACGAAGCGTTGCCGTTTCTAGATATCCTAATGAGACGTAGAGCAGACGGCACAATTCAAAGATCAGTATACCATAAAGAAACATGGACTGGCCAATATTTAAATTTTCAGAACTTCGCACCTGTCCAGTACAAACGGGGCTTAGTACGGAACCTGTTTGACCATGCTAGGAAGATATGCACACAGGACACACTGACAGAAGAATTTGAAACTCTGAAGAATGTCTTAAACCTGAATGGGTACTCCACAGGATTTATAAAGCGCCACTGCCAACAGACCAAACCTAAACCAGAAGAAACTACAGTCCCTAAACTCAAGGTTTTCATCAAGTTAACCTTCTGAGGAGATGACGTAATGCAACGTTTGCAGGACCGGCTCATCACAGCAGTCGGGCGAACATTCTGTGCTGCAACTCCGGTTATCAGGTACAAAACCATACCGATCCCCACCCCAGCAGTTAAAGAACCTGTAGCTTTGAACACCAAATCAATTTGTATTTACCAATTTACATGTAGGTGCGAGGCCATCTACATAGGTAGAACAGAGCGACAGTTACATAACAGGGTGTTAGAACACATTCCGAACTGGGTGGACAAGATACTACACACAGAAGATTGTAGCCTACGCAGGCCGACACACCGGAACGGTCCTGCTTCATCGGTCGCGAGACACATGCTCGAGAGTGGTCATGTGGTTGAAAGAGACAGTGCCTTCCGTGTGTTGTTCAACACAGAGTAGTCAGTTGTTAAGGTTTGCTGAAGCCATACTGATCAACCTGCGTAAGCCGGTCTTGTGCAAGCAGAAAGACATGTTAGTCAGTTTAAATTTACCGTGGTAGACAATCGACATTACTGTGTGAATATGTGTAATTTTCAGATTGAAGGATTTATCTAGTTATTTCACTTTATGTTGTGTGATTTCTGCAGTATGTACCTGACAAGATGCAGCGAAATATGCCAGGCAATAAATCGTGCAATCTATTGTTTGTGTCTTCGTTATTCAAATTCACTACGGGAAAAAATTGTTTTGAATTTCTGTTTTATGTTTATATGTGTATGTGATCTGTGTCAGTACTTACTGAGGCAACCATTTACTCGTGCTGAAGCTAGAAGAGTGAAGGAGAGTTAGTTGTGAGAGGCAGCTAGCACTGTAAAATACCTCCAAACTCTGTGATATGACCATCAACATGTAAAAGTGCCATAACTTCTCCACCTGCTGTCTTGCAAGGTTCTTAACTTTAGACAATATCTAGTGATTTTATACCATTGACAAACCTGCTGTCTTGCAGGGCTCATAGCTTTAGACAAATGGCATAGTTATCATCATCAGCCTGAAATGATACAGAAAGTTGTGTACATCTGGCACCTCCACTACAATGGTATAGTTATCATCATCAGCCTGGCAGGGTACAGAAAGTCATGTACATCTGGCACCTCCACTACAATGGCATAGTTATTATCATCAGCCTCACACGGTACAGAAAGTCATGTACATCTGGCACATCCACTACAACGGCATAGTCATCATCATCAGCCTCACACGGTACAGAAAGTCGTGTACATCTGGCAACTCCACGGCGATGGCATAATCATCATCACCATCAGCCTCACACGGTACAGAAAGTTGTGTGCATCTGGCACCTCCACTACAATGGCATAGTTATCATCATCAGCCTCACACGGTACAGAAAGTCGTGTACATCTGGCACCTCCACTACAATGGCATAGTCATTATCATCAGCCTCACATGGTACAGAAAGTTGTGTACATCTGGCACCTACACTACAATGACATAGTCACCATCATCAGCCTCACACGATACAGAAAGTTGTGTACATCTGGCACCTCCACTACAATGGCATAGGCATCATCATCAGCCTCACACGGTACAGAAAGTCGTGTACATCTGGCAACTACACTACAATGGCATAGTTAACATCATCAGCCTCACATGGTACAGAAAGTCGTGTACATCTGGCACCTCCACTACAATGGCATAGTTATCATCATCAGCCTCACATGGTACAGAAAGTCATGTACATCTGGCACCTCCACTACAATGGCATAGTTATCATCATCAGCCTCACACAGTACAGAAAGTTGTGTACATCTGGCACCTCCACTACAATGGCATAGGCATCATCATCAGCCTCACACGGTACAGAAAGTCGTGTACATCTGGCAACTACACTACAATGGCATAGTTAACATCATCAGCCTCACATGGTACAGAAAGTCGTGTACATCTGGCACCTCCACTACAATGGCATAGTTATCATCATCAGCCTCACATGGTACAGAAAGTCATGTACATCTGGCACCTCCACTACAATGGCATAGTTATCATCATCAGTCTCACATGGTACAGAAAGTCATGTACATCTGGCACCTACACTACAATGGCATAGTCAACATCATCATCAGTCTCACACGGTACAGAAAGTCGTGTACATCTGGCACCTCCACTACAATGGCATAGTCAACATCATCATCAGTCTCACACGGTACAGAAAGTCGTGTACATCTGGCACCTCCACTACAATGGCATAGTCATCATCATCAGTCTCACACGGTACAGAAAGTCATGTACATCTGGCACCTACACTACAATGGCATAGTCAACATCATCATCAGTCTCACACGGTACAGAAAGTCGTGTACATCTGGCACCTCCACTACAATGGCATAGTCATCATCATCAGTCTCACACGGTACAGAAAGTCGTGTACATCTGGCACCTCCACTACAATGGCATAGTCATCATCATTCAGTCTCACACGGTACAGAAAGTCATGTACATCTGGCACCTCCACTACAATGGCATAGTCAACATCATCATCAGCCTCACACGGTACAGAAAGTTCTGTACATCTGGCACCTCCACTACAATGGTATAGTCATCACCATCAGCCTGACATGGTACAGAAAGTCGTGTACATCTGGCACCTCCACTACAATGGCATAGTCAATATCATCATCAGTCTCACACGGTACAGAAAGTTGTGTACATCTGGCACCTCCACTACAATGGCATAGTCATCACCATCAGCCTCACACAGTACAGAAAGTCGTGTACATCTGGCACCTCCACTACAATGGCATAGTCATCACCATCAGCCTCACACAGTACAGAACGTCTTGTACATCTGGCACCTCTACTACAATGGCATAGTCATCAACATCATCATCAGTCTCACACGGTACAGAAAGTCGTGTACATCTGGCACCTCCACTACAATGGCATAGTCATCATCATCAGTCTCACATGGTACAGAAAGTCATGTACATGTGACACCTACACTACAATGGCATAGTCATCACCATCATCATCAGTCTCACATGGTACAGAAAGTCGTGTACATCTGGCACCTCCACTACAATGGCATAGTCATCATCATTCAGTCTCACACGGTACAGAAAGTCATGTACATCTGGCACCTCCACTACAATGGCATAGTCATTATCATCAGCCTCACATGGTACAGAAAGTTGTGTACATCTGGCACCTCCACTACAATGGCATAGTCATCACCATAAGCCTCACACGGTACAGAAAGTCGTGTACATCTGGCACCTCCACTACAATGACATAGTCATCATCATCAGTCTCACACGGTACAGAACGTCTTGTACATCTGGCACCTACACTACAATGGCATAGTCACCATCATCAGCCTCACACAGTACAGAAAGTTGTGTACATCTGGCACCTCCACTACAATGGCATAGTCACCATCATCAGCCTCACACAGTACAGAAAGTTGTGTACATCTAGCACCTCCACTACAATGGCATAGTTATCATCATCAGCCTCACACGGTACAGAAAGTTGTGTACATCTGGCAACTCCACGGCGATGGCATAGTCATCATCAGCTTTGTTAAGGGTCGGCATGGCTGAATGGATAAGAGTATTCTGTCTTAAACTTCCAGTTTGCTGATGCCAAGGTTGCGGGTTCAACCAATACACAGGTCAGTTGGGAGTCGTTGATTTAGGTACTTAATTACAAGTACCTCTGAAGTAGGAGTGGGTTCGCCTGATGGTGAGGGACACTGGTAATAGTGAAAGCTAATCCACAGAGAAACGTCAGTCCAGTGCACTTGAATTAGTAGCACATGATGGTCTATGCGGGGCAGCCTTCCGACTGGCGTGGGCGATCATGCTACTCCACATCTTGCAATCTCCAATGGCATGTATCAATGTGTCACCCTCATTGGTCCATGACAACCTATATCTTAAATACTTAGCTTTCCCACTGTTGGATTAAAGAGACAGAGTTTTGTGACCCCCACAACCATGGAGATCCTGGCAGTTTATGTGCTAACAAGATATGTTTACTTTACCTAATTAAAATGGACATTCACTGACACTTAACAGAGAAATAAATTCAAGATGTGAAGTCTAGTTAATATTCTTCCATTGGATACCATGCAATTTAGAATCACAGGACAAGGTGTGGTCTTAGGATGCTGGTCTGAAGCTAGAGTATGACAACTTAACATTAGAATTAGTTATCTTTTATTGCTCCTTACTGCTCCAACTTTCTACAGTTGTCACCAGGAGGTATGTTCTGGGCTTGGCTTGTCAACTCGGATTTAAACTCTAGCACCGCCGACAATATTCAATCTGGAACTGTCAAAACAAATGGTACAGCTTAGATAGACTGCCTGAACTGGGTTCAGACAGCTACACACCACAAGACCTCATACAAATAATAGCATAATGGCATCAGCCATCAATTGTATCTTACAGATCTGCCCATCTGTTCTTGGATATACATTCTAACTCTCAATATTCTGGATAGCTGACAGCATAATTTACATCACTCTTTGCCGTATCATAGTTTCAAACTTAAGTTTCATAAGTTTCTATAGTTTCATCCTTAAAGATAGGGTGATACTACTCAAAATTAAAGCAAGACCGTACGACATAGTAATTCTTCAGACGTATGCTCCAACAACTGATTATAGTGATGAACAGCTAGAAGAATATTATGAATACCTTCAACAAACACTGAAAGTTGTAAAATCATCAGAGGTCCTAATTGTCATGGGAGACATGAATGCAAAAGTTGGAAAAAATAAATATAAGCAGATAGTAGGGCAACATGGTTTGGGAAACAGTAGAGGAGACCGACTGATACAGTTCTGTGAAGAAAACAATCTTATTGTTTGCAACACATTTTTTCAACATAACCCTAGAAAACGTATACATGGAAAAGTCCTGGAGCTAGAACAAGAAACCAAATTGACTACATTATGATGAGAAATGGATTTTAAAACAATGTTAAAAATGCCAAAACATACCCTGGTGCTGATATCTACTCTGACCACAATCCTGAAGTCTTAAAATTACAAATAAAACTTAAAAACACAGGAATAAGGACATCGAAGACACCTAAAGTAGATATATCGGCATTGAAACAACCAGAAATAAACCTGGTTGAAGTAAAAAATGAATATGACAGGCTAATCGTTGAAAGTATGGAGCAATATAAACGTGAAAATCCTGAGGATAAAATTAATACAAAATGGGAATGTGTAAAAACCAGTATTCATTCATTCAGTAGCTTGCTCATTGCAGAACCTCGCTTCCTTAACAACCTTCTGGAAAACTGCTCGGTCATAAGCAAGATGTCCTGTGTCCGATACAACTATCTGAGATCATCTGCCACATCCTGCACCCATCTTCTCTTTGGCTTTCCTCTTCCTCTCTTCCCAGGCATATTTCCTCTATTATTGTTATCTCCAAACTTTCATGATGTAGTGACCAAACTATTTAAATTTTCTTTGTTTTATCGTCTTTAATAGCCAACCCTCTTCAGTATTCATCTCTCTCTCTCTCTATCTGACTGAGAGAGAGACACACACACACACATACAGAGAGAGAGAGGGAGGGAGACACTGCAATCAAGTAGGCTAGGCAATGTCTATATATTTCAAATAACATGCCTATCTTTCTCATGTCTAAAAGACAATAAGGGGCTTAACTATATTCTGTTTTGCCATTTGTCTCTGGAATAATGCAGCCCTTCAAATAATGAGATGGTGGACTAGAGAACTGCCACACTCAATTCACTCATTTGAACCAGTTGTTGCCATAAATGTTTCCATCTCTTGGAGTTGTACTTGAAAGTAAACAACATCAGCAAACAAATTCACAAAACACAACATATAAACATGGGGAAGACACTTTAGTGACTATAGTAAGGCATAATAATTGAATGAGAAAATTGGAAAGATGAAAAATGAGAACAATGAAAAGATAATGAAAAAGATATGCTACTTATCTCAGAATCCTAGGCTGTAATACTGATATGATTGATTGATTGATTGATTGATTTAGGAACCGACATCACAGCATTCAGGACATTCCCATAAGCGCTCCGTCTCCATCCTCAGCAGCCAGCGAAGAGTTCCAACACTAATAGTTCCAGTAGCAATCTGATTATATGTCCGTCTCGCCTTTCCTCCGAGCGCCGAGCGTCGGCCAGATCCCCTCGTCACACTTCGCTGCCTCATTCTTACCAGACTATGGTGATCCATTTGCTCCTCCGAGGTGTACACGTGCTCCCACAAGGCCACAACCATGTCTGTCTTGTCATGCATCAATACTCCACCAAGTTTTGCCGAGCCAGCCAATCTGTCCGCCTGTTCATTCCCCAGCACACCGGCATGCCCAGGAGAAAAGATCCAGGTGATGCTTACTACCCGTGACCTCCGAAGCGAAGCAAGCCACTCTGCACGAAGCCTGCCAGTCCTCAACCCACTCAGCATGCTTTCTGAGTCAGTTACAATCACAATGTGTGTATGTATCGTGTTTTCTATCCAGCGGAAAGCTGCACTGACCGCCTCCACCTCCATTCTTAAGCTAGATGTAGTGTCATCATACGCCAGGCTCTCCTGCACCAAACGCCGACCATTAGTTTTTGCCAAGAACCCCCAGGCACTTCTCCTACCTCTCAACCCCGAACCATCCGTGTAGATAATCACATCACCCGGGCGAGAATTTTCCTGAATTAGTTGCTGAATTTCCACTTTCGTGGCCCCTGATGGCCACTCCCGACTCAATGTGATTATCCAAAACCGAAAACTTATAACATGCAAGTCATTTTATATACAATACAGCTGTTCTCATCTGTCAAGATATACGATCAGATTTGTGAAAAGAAGTTCTCAGAAAAACATGGTTTTACTATTGTGACATTGAGCTTCAGAAACTAACAATAAAAATTATTTTCTCAATGTCAGAGTCCAACAGGGGACAGCGATGCAGTGACATCGTTACGACCGCCAGGCGACTTAGCTCCCAGTAAGGGATACAACAACTTAGTTACGACGCCAGGCGAATAGGAGTTACCGGCCTGCGAGATCGCTGGCTGACCAGCGGTCAGGCCGCCAACGCAAGACGCACGCCTGCCACGTGACGCCACGTCAGGCGGGAGGCAAGTTGCGAACCAAGTCCAGACAGCTCTGGGGACACGGAACATGACGGACGTGTGATTGAGAGAAAGGCGTTGTATGGTTTCTGTATTGAAAGGCGAGTGTCTGGACATCTTGCGAGTCAGACTTGTGAACTGTATTGTGGATGTAAGTTGTAAAGTATCCATTATATATATTTGTGATCATCGTTCTGTATTTGATATGTTAATAAATCCATCGAACGATGTGTCGTTGAGTCTTACGTCAAATCACGTTGTATTTGTACTGTCTCACACTTGTTAGGCAAGCGAGCCAAGTTTAAGACCCTGACATGTGTGAACGTGGGGGCTCGTCTTACTTAGAGTTGAACCGTGGGTAGCTCGTCCTTGTTGAACGTGGTGGCATTCGTCCGGCTTTGATATGAACGTGTTTTGTTGACTAACGATTTAAAACTAGAGTTTGTAAACGTGAAATTTTTGTCAAACTTTATAGTACATGTAAATGTGATCGTGGAAGGCTCATTTTCATTATTAACTACATTGTTTAAACATGTGGAAGACTATTTGTAAACGTACAATGCATACATATTGTTGGATTGTGTAACCGTGTCAAACATTTGTGATTTGTGAAACTTGTCACCGTTTTGACCTTGTCGACATTGTGATCTTGTCGCCATTTTGACCTTGTCGCCATCTTGTAAACTTGATGTCTATGTCCTTACTGAATGTTATCTTGATGTAAGTGATGTATCATCAATGTTGTAAAGTGTTAACATAAGTGTAGATTGTCTTTGTGCATTGAGTTGTGGAACGCGAAAAGTGTTTGGAAAGAAAGTAACTTGTTTTGAAAAAAAAAATTTGTTGACAGACAAACTTACGACCTACAATTACACTCAACGCCATACAAACCTAATCAATACTTAGTGACAAGCAGGCACACACCAACGAATAGACATTAATTTATTTCTCTCCAAAAACAAAGCAGGTTTTTCCGTACCATCCGAAACCTTGCCGTAGAGGTCATTCGTGGTTTTGAAGTAACGACCCTACAGTTCCTAGCCCGATTTCCAACCATTCTTCACCGCATCCAGGGCACTTGAGTATATTTTTTCTTTTCACATACTTTACCTATGCAATTTTAGGCACGCATCGTCAATAGAAATCGATTGTAAATTGTTCTTTACTAACCACTTATAACATATTTTGTGTGGCTGGTATTTCATTGACATTGTCCATCATGTCTTCATTATTTGATTTCATTGATATGGGGATAAAATTACAGTTACATGGTGATGAATTAACACAGTGGAGTGAGCAGAAATACTCTGAATACCTACTAGTACAGGAAAAAGCGGCTGAGCGTGAAGAAAGAGCAGCTGAAAGAGCATTAAAGCAGGCAGAGATGGCTGCCAAACAAGGAGAGGCAGAAACAGCCTTAAAGCAAGCAGAATTGTCTGAAAAGACAAGCAAGCCGAAGTAGAACTGACTGCAAAGACTAAAGCAAGCTGAGATAGATAGTGAAGCTGAAGAAGGCAGAAATAGCAGCTCAGAGTAAGAGAGAAGAACTGGAGTTACAGTTGAAAATGAAACAACTTGACACTGAGACTGCCATTAACAAAGAGTCTAAGAAATCTGAAAGACTGGAGAAAGAAAACCAGTACAAGAAATATCAAGGTATTGTACGTAACTATACCTCGGGTGACTGCATTGCAGCTTTTACCCAAAATTTTGAAACTTTAATGGAACATTATCAAGTTCCACTGTCTGAATGGAATATTGTGTACATGAGGAGTTTGTCAGGGGAACCTCTTAAAGTTATTGAAACCATCCCCAAAGACCTCAGAAAAGATTACCATTATCTGAAATCTAAGATTATGGCACATTTTATGTTAGATGAGGCGGGTTACAGAGAACAATTCAGTAAATTGAGCCCAAAACCGACTCAGACGTTCTCTGATTACCTCTGCTTAGTCCGAGATATTTTCACCAAATGGACGTCAGCAGCTAAAATTGACAGAAATTATCAGAGATTAGAAGATCTAATCATTAGAGACAAAATTGTATCATCTATTCCTTCAGCCTTTGCTAAATTTTTGTTAGAGAATGAATGCTCTAGTGTGGATGAGATTGAAAGACGTGGTTCGGCTTACTACACAGCCAACAAACATTGCTTTGCTACTGAAGATACTAACATTAACTTTGTAGCAGCGGCTAACTATGACAAACAACCCTATAGTAGGCAGAAACCTCATAAGCCTACCTCTGAAAAATTTAATCATTGCATCTATTGTAAATATTCACATCATCAGGGTGAAATGTGCGATCAGAACCCAGGGTACCATACTTACTTATTAAACATGGTAAACAGACAGGACAAGGAACGTAAATCCTTCAAAAACTCGCGAAAATGTTTCCTCTGCAAGGCGTGGGGACACCATCGGAAAGATTGTAAGGGCAGGCATATGACCAACAAAGCAAATGCCGCCTTGTTTGATAGTTCGTCTTCTGATGAAGAAGAGCCAGAGAAACATCCTGTGAACTCAGCACAGGCTTTTGACATATTCAGCGCAAACAAATGCTCTGTTTGTAACACCTTCTATGAAGATGGTATTTTAACATGCGGTCATGCCATCCCTATTGCCAATGAAGAAGCTAATTTGGTAGTAGACTCAAAAGGCAGAATAAACATCCATCACGGATATGTAAATGGCAAATCTGCTACAGTCCTTCGCGACACGGGCAGTTCACTCATTGGCCTGAAGAAAACGTTCATAATGCCTACAGACTATACAGGCAGGCACGTAACATGTAGAACATTCTCAGGCAATATTGAGAAATACCCATTAGCATGGGCATATATTGAAACACCTTTCCTCACTGGGAAAGTAAAGTGCGCTGCACTAACCAGTCCAGTTTGTGATATAATTATTGGTAATTTACCTGAGGTAAATGATAAACCTCATGACATAACATCTGTATGTATTGATGATACCATAACATCACCATCAAATGTCATCATTGAAAATGTCACACCACCTATTGATTGTAAAGTAGCTAATGTAGCACTAAGTTCTCATGACATCATTGAAACTGTTGTTCCATCATCATCTGACATCATTGAGTGTGTGAACGCAGTAACGAGAGCTACTGCTAGAGTGCAAGATGAAATAAATCAAACTGAGGCGATACAATTGCTCAGCCCAGTTTCACTACCTACTAACACCATGAAGGAAGCATTTGTAACAGCCCAAAAAGCTGATCCTTCATTGTCAAAATACTTTGACCTGATCGGCCGAAAGCCAAAAGTAACCAAGAATGCAAAATGGCATTTTGCTATGAAAAATGATATACTCACCAGGTATTACACCAGAGGTGACAATACCACAGAGCAAACTGTTTTGCCAACTAGTTATCGCAAGCAAGCCTTACATCTTGCACACGATATACCTCTTGCAGGACATATGGCATACGTTAAGACCAGATCAAGGTTATTGACACAGTTTCACTGGCCAAAATTTTGCAATGACATTAAAGAATATTGCAGAAGTTGTGACACCTGCCAGAAACTGGTTAAAAAAGGTAAACACCCACAGGCAAAGTTACAAGTTACCGACTTAGCCAGTCGACCTTTTGAAAAGCTATCGGTTGACATAGTGGGCCCTCTTAGTCATACAACAACTAGAGGGAATAAATATATTCTAACTGTCATTGATCAATGTAGTCGCTGGCCAGAAGCTATTCCGTTAAAGAACATAACTGCCAATGACATAATGGAAGTGTTCTTCCATATTTTTTCTAGGATAGGTTTTCCAGATACTATCCAATCTGATAGGGGCACTCAGTTTATTGCCGCATCCACCCAAGCTTTCACCAAAATGTTGGGAGTGAAGCAGTGTTTCAATTCACCCTACCATCCTCACAGTAGCGGAGTAATAGAAAAGTTTAACGGGGATCTTAAGCACATGCTTGCAAAAGTAACGCAAGAACACCCCAACAACTGGGATGTATATCTACCAGCTATTCTTTTTGCTTATCGCGAGGTACCTCATGCTAGTACCGGTTTCTCTCCTTTTGAACTTATCTATGGTGCCAAACCACGTGGCCCATTGACCATTTACCACCAAATGTTAACTGACTCTACACCAGTACTTAAACCCATATCATCATACTTATATGTTACATCATTGCGTGAAAGAATCATCAAATCATGTATTATTGCAAAGAATGCACTAAAACTATCTGGTGCTACTTATAGACAGTATGCTGACAAAGGTAACAGGACGATAACATTGACACCTGGACAGGACATTCTTCTGCTACTACCTAGTGACAGACATCTACTGACTGATTCTTGGCAGGGACCTTTCAAAGTGACGAGACAGATTTCACCTGTAGACTACGAAATCCTAATAAAAGACAAACACAAAATATATCACATAAATATGCTAAGACCATACCACAACAGAGACAACGAACATGACGATACAACAGCGTGTACAGTGATAATAGATCACGAAGACGACGATGCTAGTGACGAGATTCCAACACCTACATTAGACACAACTAGCTGCTTGAAGGATATCAAAATCAATCCAAAGTTAACTCAAGCAGAGACAAACAGTTGCAAACAGCTTATACAGCAGTACAACACCATCTTTTCCAACAACCCAGGACAAACAGAATTAGTACAGCATCACATCACACTCACATCAAACACACCCATTAGATGCAGACCATACACCATCCCATTACATTACAAAGAGCATTTACATCAAGAAATCATCAACTTAGAGAAAAATAACATCATAAGACGATCCCAATCAGACTACTCATCTCCCATGGTCATAGTACGCAAAAAGGACAATACAATAAGACTGTGCATCGACTACCGAAAACTGAATAAAATAACTGTTCTAGATCTTGAGCCAATGGCAAACACTGACGATCTTTTGACAGAACTGACAGACGCTAGGTTCTTTATGACGGTAGACATGACGAAAGGTTATTGGCAGATTGCTGTAGACGAACAGAGCAGACATCTGACAGAATTTGCCACACCTTGGGGACTGTACGAATGGTGCACGCTTCCATTTGGGCTTGTTAACGCCCCAGCCACATTTGTACGTATGACACGACTACTTCTAGTAGACATTCCTAACATAATCTGCTATATCGACGACATATGTATTCACACAGAGACAATGACTGAGCACATTAAGACTTTAGAGCAGACATTTGAACGGATCAGACATCATAGACTGACAGTGAAGCCTGCAAAAGTAGACATAGCCTACCAGGAAATATCATTCTTGGGTTACAAAATATCCAATGGCTTTGTCACGACAGACGATAAAATTGTGTCCAAGATACTAAAACTCTCACTTCCGACTACAAAAAAAAACAAGTCAGAAGTTTGTTGGGCTTAATAAATTACTACCGGCAGTTTATTCCTGATTTTTCTGAACTGACCGAGGTGTTTACTAATCTACTAACAAAAGATAAACCAGAGAAAATTGTACACGATCAATGCCTAAAAATTGCATTTCATAAAGTTCTATCATGTTTTTCTGATAAGAATGAACGCAATCTTATCCTTAAATTGCCCAATATCCGTTTACCTTTCAGATTACGCACAGATGCTAGCTCCGTGGCGATTGGAGCAGTCCTATTGCAGGAGTATAACAACATCCTCCACCCCGTTTATTTTGTATCCAGGAAGCTGAAGGCCCGAGAGCGGGCATGGTCCATTCCTCAATTGGAAGCCCTAGCTTTAGTAGTAGGTATTACAAAATTGTCTAGATTTCTTCTAGGACGCCATTTCATCGTAGAATCGGACAGCAGCCCTTTACGATGGATGAATTCAGGTGTGCCTTCGAACCACATGGTAGCGCGTTGGTCTTTGAAACTTCAAGAGTATAGCTTTGAGGTTCGACATATCCCAGGCAGAACCAATTCAATTGCCGATCTTTTGTCACGTTGTCCGACCGACCCAGTGAGCACCAATGTCTGAGTGCAGTATGTAGAAATACACTCAGACCGACACAGCCATTTAGCAGTGAATAGTGGTTTTTCATTCACAAAAAGCTGTGTAATGTCTACAATATTGTGATAGGGATTACTCCCATTATATATAGTGTTCTTATTTTACTAGTTCATGTAGTGATTGTCGTGTATAAATGTGCAGTATGTGGTAGAAAGCGAACTTTATTAACTGTATATATTACGTACAAGAACAGTGTCACATTCGCACTTACCTGAAGCGAATTATCCAACGTGACAGTGACAACTTCGTGTGGAATCTTCCAGGAATATTTTAATTACGAGTGTGAAAGTAAAAACTGAACAGTGACGACTTTTCTACACCTCTGCAGTGAACCGAAATCTTTAATGTTCGACTGAAACATCTAACACATGAACATTCGATCGTAATCCAGAAGATTGTGTAGCAACATCCAACACGAACTTTGAGAACATTGTACCTTCCTTAAACTACATCAAACCGGAACAGGTGTGTTCTGCAAGCTTTACCATCAGCTGATTTTAGTGTTCGTGTGTACTTCCGGATTAATTAGAAATTTAGAACAAAAATAGCAGACAACATATAAAAGGTTAAAAAGTTTTGACGATTCTAAAATGTTTACGATTCTATAAAATTGAATACACGAATTGTGTGTTTATTTATTTCTCTAATGTAATCTTAGAATCATATCTTGATTAACGTATTCATATTACCGACTTTTTCTCGTTAATATGAAGAAACGTCAAGCAATGACACTAAGAAATTAAATAGTTATTGTAAATTATTGTGTTTCACTAATGTTAAAATTATTTCCCTTTCATTTATTGTTATTACATTTTCACACAAAGGGCCATAACTTGAAATGTATATGCTAATGTGTTGTGTGTAATATAACATGTTGTTGTTAAAGTGTTGACACCACAGGCAGGCATCTACTGGGCATGGCAGAGTGTTGCCAACATTGTATACCAACACAAGAACTCCTGGCCAAGTAGGGACAGGGTTGGAGTGTTTTATACGACTTATATAAAGCCGTATTTCAGTCTGGCTAGATGGTTTTTGTTTCAAGAACCATATTATTATTTTTTTTCAAATTGCTGCGAGGTAGATGCGTGAAGCTGGAACTACTGATCTGACTGGGTGATAATACAATTGAGGTAACCAGCCATCGAGAGGGTGAAGCCTGATATGTGTTAAACATGAAACACCACATGTCGTTGTACCCAACTCCCAGTTCTTATATATTCCTATGGCATATGTGTATTTTTGATAACGTTGTGTATAACAATAGAAAGGTAGACTCTGACAAGGGTATACTATTAACCCAACAGGTACAGACATTATACATGAAAGACGACATCTTTCATGGATTTTACCGGGGGAGCGTGTCAGAGTCCAACAGGGGACAGCAATGCAGTGACATCGTTACGACCGCCAGGCGACTTAGCTCCCAGTAAGGGATACAACAACTTAGTTACGACGCCAGGCGAATAGGGGTTACCGGCCTGCGAGATCGCTGGCTGACCAGCGGTCAGGCCGCCAACGCAAGACGCACGCCTGCCACGTGACGCCACGTCAGGCGGGAGGCAAGTTGCGAACCAAGTCCAGACAGCTCTGGGGACACGGAACATGACGGACGTGTGATTGAGAGAAAGGCGTTGTATGGTTTCTGTATTGAAAGGCGAGTGTCTGGACATCTTGCGAGTCAGACTTGTGAACTGTATTGTGGATGTAAGTTGTAAAGTATCCATTATATATATTTGTGATCATCGTTCTGTATTTGATATGTTAATAAATCCATCGAACGATGTGTCGTTGAGTCTTACGTCAAATCACGTTGTATTTGTACTGTCTCACACTTGTTAGGCAAGCGAGCCAAGTTTAAGACCCTGACACTCAACACATTTAAATATCACTTTTATTCTTATCATTCAATCATATCAGAGGCCAAGACAACAGCTGTCATCTTTCAAGATATATAACAGCTTTACAAAGTTATATGAACTTCCAGAAAGTTGAGTTGTATTAAAATCCTTACAAGGCATAATGAGAAAAGCCACTACAAGTAAATAAAGTAAAGGAGGTGTAATGGGTTTATAGTGCCAGCCCCACAATTTATAGACCAATCAACACTCGATGGGTGATGTGGTCAATATAAAGTGGGCTGCCTTGACTTCCCCAGACATTTCCTGCTACCTGTATTAGAATGGTTGACTTTGGAGCCCAGGTCAATTAAATAACATGCACTTGTGTGTATTCAAATACATGATCCCCATGCCAGCAGGCAAGCATGCTAGTCACTTCACTGCCATGGCTACCAACCACCACTACAAACACCTTATCTTATTGTAAGAAAATGTCTGTAATAGACAGCTGATCAAATACAAGTGTGTCAAGAGACATCTGTTACAAATGTAAGACATCTGTTTTGAAAACCCTAAAAGATTAAACTTAAATATTCAAAGAATATTATCCTGCAACAAATCAATAACACTACAAGTTATGTTATCTGTCATTTAAAAAAAAAAAGTTGCATATTCTTTACAGGACGTTGCAGTCAACACCAGCATTTTACTGCTGTTGTTGATGTCTTGTCAAGATTTACATTCAGTAGTTTGCCATTGCCTCCTGAACGACTGACTCCCATAACAATAAAACTATAAAAATAAAGCAAACTGTGAGCAGCGCCATCTATGTCTTCTGTACGAGGGGCTGGTCATGTCTGTTTTGGAGTATGCAATGGCAATCCTGACTGTCAGCCATAAGCAGATAGAAAGGATGGAAAGGATACAGAATGAAGCTATGCGCATTATTCTTGGATGTACAAGAGATACAGCATGCAGGGCGATGCGCTACCTTCTTGATTTTCCAACCATTGAAGAGAGAATGCAAGTTTGCAGGGCACGTGCCTACCTCAGAATTAACGCAAACACACAGCATCCACTGCATAGTGAAATTAGGAAGGTGAAGGGCAGCAGGTTAAAAAGAGGACGGTCGTGGATGGATCAAGCCGAGGACATTCTTCAACAGGTGTGTTCACTTGAGGACTTAGAACCTGGCGAGGAGTGGGTGCAAGTGCCAACAGACTTCTGCACATCCTTTTCAGTTTGCATCCAACTAGATAGAAAATGCAGACAAGAAAATCCGGCTGCTGTTGAGGCTGAAGTACAAGCGTTGATTTTCGAGAATTCGCTAGACAGTGACGCGGTCATCTACACAGATGGGTCGGTCGTCCGACATGTGAGAAGCTCATGGGCCTTTACAGCTCGGGCCGGAGGGAGAATTGTGAAGGAGGACTCTGGTGCTTTCACTGAAACCACAAGTAGCCTGACCATGGAAGTCATGGCAGTAAGTAAAGCAATAACATGGCTCGAGACACAGACATTCACTAGGGCTTGTTTCCTTAGCGACTCAATGAACATGATCAAGAGGATAGAGGAGGGGTCGATCCGAAGATAATGGTTGCTGCCTCTGAAGCGGTCTCGGCTGGCAAAGATTAGTTTCATCTTCGTGCCAGGGCATGCGGGAGTACAAGGAAATGAGCGGGCTGACAAGCTCGCAGGTGAGGCTACTGTTGAGGGCGGACGCGCCATGGACCAGGCTGACATTCTGAATGCTCTACGAGAAGTGAGACTTTTGCAAGAACCAAGTGATGACTGTGAATCTACAACAATGGCCAGACTGCGAGAGCAGCAAATTAAAAGAGGGGTGGCCAAACAGGAACACTACGCAGGAAGCCAAAGAAGATTGATAAACCAACACAGAACTGGCGTCGTTAGCCGCTACACGCTGCGGGATTTGCTGAGGAGGGGATCCGAGCACTTATGGACTGAATGGTCCGATGTGCAACGAGGATGATCTGTCGACTAACTAACTAACAATAAAATAAAACCAGCGCAACACGGTCTGCTGCCAAATCGGTTACCGCTGTGTTTCGAATGTAGGTAAGCGTCCACAACGCCATCGCCATGGAGACCAGCCCTCTGTCATTACCAATTCAGAAATGAAAGTCCTTTACTATTATCTCTACCCCAGTAAGTGAACCAAAGACATTTTTAGTTAGTCATTGTTCACAGAGCCATTCAGTTTTAGAATAATTAAGAGCCAACAAAAGAAGAAGACAAAGAATAATCAACAAACTTTATTTGTTTACTTTGCAAATGTCAATAATTGTACTATTATTCATAATGGTGTATTACATTAATGTCTTTTACAAAGAATAACAATTTCTAGTTTATTACACAAGAGCACACAACTCATGATATTCCGTCACCAGTTAGATAAAGTTAGCTGAATACAGTGAAGTGTGAAATATGATAAAGTAAATCATGAAAACAGTTTCAAATTTACACAAAAAAGAACACAAATACAAAGCAAACAAATTTTACTCTCATTCATGAAAACCCTGGACAGCTCAGTCAGCATCACTGTTTCCCTGTCAGACTGTGGTGTAACAGTTGCCAAAGAGCATGTGATAGACCAGCATGGGCTTCTAACCAGTTGTGATAGTCATCATTATTTGTAAATGTATAGGCTGAAATTATGGGCACACCTATATCCACCCATCCATCATTTGCCATGCCGATAAGCATGGGCGGTCATGTTTTGCCATCTCACTCGATCACCAGAGTCGTGGATCAGCTCCATGTTCCTGTCTTGATCATGCCATGTGGCCATGCCATCCAGGTATTTTCTTCTCGGTCTACCCCTTGGTTCTCCAAGTCATTTTTTCTCATATGCCCAAAAGATTTTGACGGTCTACGTCTAATGTCTCTAATCCGTTACGATCTTCATTTGTTTCTTGAAGGACTAAACTTACACAGTTGCATATACTTCTTCTTCAGCGTTCTGAGCAATTGAGGTTCTTTGCTGCAGATACAAGCCGTCTCCATTTGTCTCTCTGGTTGACCATCTCTTGCCAGTCACTAATTCCAAGTGCTTGTAGGTCTGTATGTATATTATCTCTCCACCGTCTTCTTCGTCTGCGGTCATTTATTTCCTGAGTGTAAGCGAGTTTTGTTTCCTTATTATCTTCCATTCTTTCTATATGCCCCAGCAATTGCAGTCTATTAGCAGGGGACTTAAACAGATCATAAATGTCTTTGTTGCTTCCTCTTTTCCACTCTCCACTTTGTGTATCCCTAATGGGCCCAAGATGCGTCTTAAGACTTTGTTCTCGAAGATTTGTAACAAGGCTTCGTCTCCTTTAGTTGAACTCCAGGTTTCAGAGCCATACAGCACAACTGGTCTAATCAGTGTTTTGTATATTGTGATCTTGATGTTACAAGTTAGCGCATTTGATTTTAGCAGATGTTGTGGTATATACTTAGTATGTTGCATATACATATAGCATTCACATAGTATACATGTATACACTATACAGAAATGGTTTACACTGGCTGTTAGAGCAGGGAAGACCAGCCTAGCAAACATATTTGGTCACTATCACCTTCATTGAGTTATCTTCCAGAGATATTTTGGCACATGCTTTGTGGCTGTTCCTGTCAAGATCACTGTGATAGCCTGTTTACTGTGATACCCCACCACTAGAGACTAACAAGTGTTGAGTAAAGAGGAACACGACAACCATAAACATCACATTTGTGAAAGTCAAGTCAAGGACCACCTCTCACACCATCAGCTGTACTGGGTATATGGTGCTAGCCCCATATTTTTAGACCAATTGACATTCAATGGGAGATGTTTGATTTGTTAAGGCACACAATTATAATGTTGGGAGTATTTTAGAGCTTAAGTTTGAATTAAACAGAAATCAAAATTAACATATTTCTAAAGTTTAAACACAGAAGCCACAAACAATATGTTGTCCAATTTATTGCCTGACATATTTCACTGCATCTTGTCAGGTACATACTGCAGAGTCACATATCATATTACGTGAATAAACGAATTATTCATTCATTCAGTAGCATGTCCTTTGCAGAGCCTCGCTCCCATAAAAACCTTCAGTTAAACCTCTCGATCATAAGCAAGATGCCCCGTGTCCGATACACCCATCTGGAGATCATCCGCCACATCCTGCACCCATCTTCTCTTTGGCCTTCCTCTTCCTCTCTTCCCAGGCACATACCACTCTATTATTGTTCTCTCCAAACTTTTGTAACATTTCAAGTGACCAAAATATTTCAATTTTTCTTTGTTTTATCGTCTTTAATAGCCAACCTTCTTCAATATTCAGATCTTGAAATATGGATACATTTGTTCTTTTCTTCACCCAAGATATTCTTAGAACTCGTCTATAACATTTATATTCAAAAGCATTTATGCGCTGTTCAGCTTGTTTAGTAAGTATCCAGGTCTCACAGGCGTAGGTTGTAATGGGAAAGATGCATGCTCATAAAAATCTAATTTTTGTAGTTCTGTCTGTCCCACTCCATAATTTATTCAGTTGTTTTAGTTTTTGAAGAGCAATTGATAGTCGCCGTTTAATTTCTATCATTGTGTCACCATTGTTGGTAATCAATGATCCAAGATAAAACTTTCCACATCCAATTTTTCCTCATTAACATATATTTCTTTTTCCATAGTAGTTTTATCTGTATGCATTATCTTTGTTTTTGCTAGGTTAAGATATAAGTTGTGATTTTCACTATTAAATTGGGTTGAGGCTATTAGGTTTTCTATACCATTCTGTGTTGTGGATAGCGATATCGCATCATCAGCATACCGAATCGCTGGTATGTCATGACCACCGATATTTAGGGCATCATATAGTTCCCTGTTTATATAATCTCTTACATTTCTCATTATAATTTTGGCGTACAAGTTAAACAAATAAGGGGACAGCACACATCCCTGACGGACTCTTGCTTGATGTCAAACCAATCTGATGTCTCACTATCTATTGTAACCGCTGATTGTTGGTCTAGGTAGAGTATTTTTATGAGTTGTATTACTTGTGATGGAAAGCCCATGTTCCTCATTATTTCCCAAAGTTTCTGATCTTGTACAGTCAAATGCCTTTGAATAATCCACAACACATGAAAATAGGCTTACATTAAATTCTCTGCACTTCTCTATTATTAAACGCATGTTGAGTATGTGATCTCTTGTTCCTCTTCCTTGTCTAAATCCAGCTTGAACCACACTAATTTCTTCTTCCATTTTCTTACAAAGTCTTCCTATTATGATTTTTAGTAGAATTTTACTTGCATGACTGATCAGGGCAACAGTTTTATAGTTGGTGCATAATTTCAGGTTGCCCTTTTTTGGTATTGGAATGAAGATAGTTCTCTTCCAATATTTTGGCCATATACCATATTTCCATATCTTTTTACATAATGCGTGATAGATTTGTATGCTTTCTTCTCCTCCCGCTTTAATTAGTTCAGCCGGTATCTCATCACATCCAGGTGATTTACGATTCTTCAGGTTCTTTATTGCCCAAGCAATTTCATCTAATGAGGGTTCAGGTTCTGTCTCTGCTGTAATTGGCTCATGTATCTCATTCACATACTCACTGTCACTCATATTAAACATTCCACTAAATGAATTATACTAGGGCTGAAATTCTTAAAACACATAGTCATTGATATAGTTTGAATGTGGAGCATCAGTTTTCCCCATGGTAATTGCAAATTCCAGTCGCCAGCATGGTGGTTGGGCGTTAAGCTGTTAAGGCCTGTGGCGTGTTTATGCTTGTGGCTACGGTTTTCAATCACATTTTCCTCATATTTGGACTGGTAGGATATGGTTCCGTCGCTCTGCTACTGAGTGAGTGCGTGGGCGGCACCGTGAACTGTGAAATTTACGAGTGGAATGCTTGTTCGGAACAATAGCTACCAGCGGTTACTGAATTGACTGTTTTACCCTTTCGGTTCACGAGTGCATTTTTCGGGAGACTCCTGGGAGTCGGCGCTGAAGCTGCGGAGTTCGTGCTTTGTGTGACACTTTCGGCGGGTCACCCTGCGGTAAGAGACCGAGTCATGTGAGAAAACCCGGGTCAATGAGGTCTTTCTGGTGACGATGAACTGTGGTATTTGTGGATGAATTTTGTGTTGACATTCTGACGGCGGCATTATGCACAGTGTACCTGTGCGGGCTTGTTGGACTGCCGAGACTCCTCTGTCTATTCCACTTTTCCCACTGGACAGTGAAGAGCATTTTGTGTGATATTCACTGGCATGGGAATGGAGCATAATTGGAACGATCCGTGAAGTTGGAACCTCAACTAACTAACTAACTAATTGCAAATTTAAAATGAAGTCTTTCTGTTTGCAGAAAACTAGCTGGAACCATCTTACTACTAATGCCTTGATGTATTTAAGCAATCATTTATTGTTCATCAAATACAATACACAAGATTTATTCTCTTTTTTAACTTCATGATTTTTATCAAACAAATGTCTCAAAATCACAGAGCTAAGCATCTTATGACCTGTTGACTGCACAAGGATTCCTGAAGACTGATTAAATGTTTTCCACCCGAACTGGTATATGTTTAGTTACTAGATTTGCTCATTGTCTTTCTGCTCTACTTATGTAAGCTGCTTGGCACTCACACTGGAACTGATAAATGCAGTTAGATTTGTTGTACAGAGACAATAGTTCTTTCACAGATGGGAGTAGTATCCAGGTGGTTTTATATCTGATCATTAGCTCAGCAGCAAAGAATGTTTACTTTACGCTGTATAATGTATTCGTTTCATTAGTGTCCCTTCGAAAGGTTAGTTGAAAAAACGCTTGAAGTCTGGGGACTGATGATTCTGTGGGAGTAGGTTTGGGTGGCTGGTAATGACACTTGATGAAGTCAGCTAAATATACATTTGATTATAGATTATGGTTAAGAGTTTCCAGTCTTCTTATATGTGTCATCGTAGCAAATCAATTTAGCTCAATTAAACAGGGTTCATACCTGGCCATGCTTATACTGAATAGGTAGGTGCAAAGCTATTTAAATTCAGGTATTGGCCCATCCATGTTCCCTTTCAGTAGACAGATCTTTGGATGGTGCCATCCTGTCAATGTTGAATTAGTATTTATAAGAATGATAAGGTGTCATTATGTTCTTGGTAAACAGACAAAGAAATTTTCTTGTGGGCCGAGTTCATGATGGAGTGAAATGATTCAGCCTGTTGTCCCATCTCTGGGATGAATAATATGTCATGAACATATAAGTGGTATAGAACCAGTTCCTTAATATTTGAGGCTTTTACGTCTGCTAGAATGGGACCTAGAGACCTACTCATGACCACTGTCAATTTGGTGGTACCATCTTTTTAAAGAAACATGAATTTAATATTAGATGTGCACAGCAGTAGTAATTTCTTGAATTTGTATGTCTGTAGTTTCTTCCATTGGAATGTCAGTGAAAATAGAGGCAATATCCATTGATGCATGGGCTTTAGTTTAAGATTGATAGTATCCAGTAGTCTGACCAGTTCAAATTAATCTATGAATATAAAGGGGTTGAATGATTGTCACACAGGTTTAGCCGTTTCTGCAAGCCTGTTCACCATCCTGGGTTGGACAGAGTTGAGCATAGATTAAATCGGTCTCAGTGCTACTCCAAGCTTGTGAAATTTAGGAAGGCCATAAACTTGGGGGGTTTATGATCCCTGTGGAATGACTAACTGTGCAGTTGACTCACTGGTGAATTTACTATCTAAAAGTGACTGAATTTCTTTTCTCACTTTTGCATCCAATTCTCCAGGGTTGCTGGCTTTAGGATCTAAGTAAACTTTGGTTGGGTTCGATAAAATGTCTTCTGTTTTATTGGAAGCAGCAAAGATGTGATTCCTGAGATGGTTGTTGTTAGCTTGGATTGCCAGAGTAACTTAACAATGATTGCCTGAATAGCTTGGATTGCCAGAATAACTTAACAATGATTGCCTGGAAAAAGCTAATGAAAGTTGAACATTATATACAACTATCAGAAAGAGGCAATAGCATGGTACTGAACAGAAGTGTGGGAAAGTATTGTGATTACTGGAAAGATCCGTGGAAAAGGAGACATGGGCTGACAGAGAGAGATTATATGCTGGATGGACTGGGCGAGACATTAAGAAATATTATCAGCAGAGTTGATCCTGAATAGGGATCGAGATCTGAGGGGATACATGAACACCTATGGTAGTTGGCAGGACACATGTTGATTATGCAGTCTCGTGTTTCTTCAGATTAAAATTCTGAGTAAAAGAAGCATCACAATTGTCACACTTGTAAGGTTTCTCTCCTGTACGTGTTCTCTAATGGTCTTCCAGAAGGCCAGCGTGATTAAATGAAGCACCACAATCATCACACTTGTAAGGTTTTTCTCCTGTATGTGTTCTCTTATGGTCCTTCAGGTTGCCAGCTAAAGTAAAAGAAGCACCACAAACATCACACTTGTAAGGTTTTTTTCTCCTGTATGTGTTCTTTTATGTTTCTTCAGACTGTCAGCTTGAGTAAAAGAGGCACCACAATCATCGCACTTGTAAGGTTGTTACCCTGTATGTGTTCTTTTAAGGTGGCTAGCTTGAGTAAACAAAGCACCACAATCATTACACTTGAAAGATTTTTCTCCTGTATGTGTTCTCTTATGTTTCTTAAGAATGTCAGCTCGATTAAAAGAGGCACCACAATCATCACACTTGTAAGGTTTTTCTCCTGTATGTGTTCTCTTATGTTTCTTCAGAATGTCAGCTCAATTAAAAGGGGCACCACAATCATCACACTTGTAAGGTTTTTCTCCTGTATGTGTTCTCTTGTGTCTCTTAAGGTGGCTAGCTTGAGTAAACAAAGCACCACAATCATTACACTTGTAAGGTTTTTCTCCTGTATGTGTTCTCTTGTGAGTCTTCAGGTAGCCAGCTATAGTAAAAGAAGCACCACAATCATCACACTTGTAAGGTTTTTCTCCTGTATGTGTTCTCTTATGTTTCTTCAGACTGCCGGCTTGAGTAAAAGAAGCACCACAAAAATCACACTTGTAAGGTTTTTCTCCTGTGTGTGTTTTCTATGTGTTCTTCAGAATTGCCAGCTTGAGTAAAAGAAGCACCACAATCATCACACTTGTAAGGTTTTTCTCCTGTATGTGTTCTCTTGTGAGTCTTCAGGTGGCCAGCTATAGTAAAAGAAGCACCACAATCATCACACTTGTAAGGTTTTTCTCCTAGTATGTGTTCTCTTGTGAGTCTTCAGTTGGCCAGCTTTAGTAAAGAAGCACCACAATCATCACACTTGTAAGGGTTTTCTCCAGTATGTGTTATCTTCTGTTTCTTCAGATTGTCAGCTTGATTAAAAGAAGCACCACAATCATCACACTTGTAAGGTTTTTCTCCTGTATGTGTTCTCTTATGTTTCTTCAGAATGCCAGCTCGACTAAAAGAAGCTCCACAAACATCACACTTGTAAGGTTTTTCTCCTGTATGTGTTCTCTTGTGTGTCTTCAGGTGGCCAGCTATAGTAAAAGAAGCACCACAAACATCACACTTGTAAGGTTTTTCTCCTGTATGTGTTCTCCTATGGTTCTTCAGGTTGCCAGCTATAGTAAAAGAAGCACCACAATCATCACACTTGTAAGGTTTTTCTCCTGTATGTGTTCTCTTGTGTGTCTTCAGGGTGCTAGCTTGAGTAAACAAAGCACCACAATCATCACACTTGTAAGGTCTTTCTCCTGTATGTGTTCTCTTGTGTTTCTTCAGGGTGCTAGCTTGAGTAAACAAAGCACCACAATCATCACACTTGTAAGGTTTCTCTCCCGTATGTGTTCTCATGTGGTACTTCAAACTACCAAATTGGGTTAAAGAAGCACCACAATCATCACACTTGTAAGGTTTCTCTTCTGTATGTGTTCTCTTATGTTTCTTCAGACTGCCGGCTTGAGTAAAAGAAGCACCACAATCATCACACTTGTAAGGTTTCTCTCCTGTATGTGTTCTCTTATGTTTCTTCAGAATGTCAGCTCGATTAAAAGCACCACCACAAACATCACACTTGTAAGGTTTCTCTTCTGTTTGTGATATCTTGTGATTCATGTTGTTTTGGCACTCTAAATGGTCATTTTGAATCACAAGACCATCCCATTCATTACATTTGTTTGGCATCCCTTCAGTACATATTCTCTTATATCTGTATACACAAACATTTGGACCGGAAACATCAGACAAGTCTCCTGTGTGAATTCTTTGAGAGCTATAACTGACGTAATCAAAAATGTTACCATGAGACTTGGCATTTTCATGTTTTACTGATGCCTTACAACTGTTCTCAACCATTATTGATTCTTTGTTGCTGCTTTCTGTCATTTCTTGAATGATGCTACCACCAGCTATGTCTACCATTTTATTGAATCTGTGACTCCCGTCCTCACACAGAACATCCGATAGTTCTTGTTTAACAACCTTCGTGTCTATGCTGCCATATGTTCTTTTTTGTAAATGCCGTTTGTAAGGACTCCTTGGAGACCAAGAGTGTATTTCTGAAACATACCAAAGTAAATAATTAATATCCTCAAAAATATACCAGGTATTGATTATGAACATATGTGTATGTGTAATCAAGCAGACACACTTGGCAGTTATAGACAATCAATTTCAAATGAACAAAAGATGGAGAAGAGTGATTAATGTGTTCATGTATGTTCTACACTGATGTATTATCTAAGTTCATGATTCTTCTTTTTCTTCTTCTTTCGTTCATTTGAAATATGTCTATAACTGCAATGTAGTCTCTTGTATGAAGTTAACTGTCTTTTCTAGTTCACTCAGCAGTCCATAGAGTTTCTCTTCCACTGGTGTCTCTCTAGGCCAGAAGGTTTGCCTAGATATGTTCTAATTTGGGGAGTCTTGGAGTATGTGCTCTGCTGTCTGCGACGCCAATCCACATGTGCACATGGCTGATTCACCAATCTTGAATTTTGTATACATGTAATTGCATAATCTATTGTGTCCTGTTCTAACGAAGAGAATAATGACTTGTTCTGGTCTGTCCATAATGTGGTAGTCATCTTGAGCAGGTTTTGGTGGCTTTCTGACTGATTTGATCATTCTTTTCTTTTGGTGGTATGTAACGGGCACATCAGGCTGTTCTTCTTTTGCTCCATTCTTAGCCAATCGATCAGCTCTGTCGTTTCCAGGTATTCCACAGTGGGATGGTATCCACTGTAGGGTGACCTTATGCTGACTGCTAAGTTCAGAAAGTAGTGTCCTTAGTACTGGCAATTTCCCAGACAGGAGCGCATCGAGTACTGATTTTGCATCTGTCAATAGCACCACAGTTTGTGTACCATGGCTGGTATTTAGTAATTTCTCTGTTGCTATCTTGATTGCCTCAATTTCAGCATCATAGTTTTGGCACTACTTTCCTGTCGGTATTCTGGCCGTGTCCCTAGTATTATTTGGGTATTCTATGTACACTCCTGCTCCTCCATTTCGAACAACATTTTGTGCTGACCCATCTGTGTAGACTCGGATCCAGAGGTCCTGTGGGTGTTCTTCATCAAGGAAGCTGAGAGTGGCTGTTCTGCGCTGCACACTGTTCTGTTCTTCCTTGTCAAATACTCCTCTCACTATTGTCTGGATTTGTAGTGATAGTCTATGTTCATCTTTCCATGGAGTTCGCTCTGGTATAGTTTTCAGGGGGATACCAACTGTAGGCAGATCGGTGGTTTCTCTGCAGAGTCGTTTGGCCTGGTGGATAAAACTACTTCTTTTCAACCGCCCCATAGCTATGTTTTCAAATCTGTTCTTCATAGGATGGCCTGGCAAGCTGAGGTTTATAAGGTGGATGATGTATCTACCAGCGGCATCATCCAAGAGTGACGACGTGAAGCAGCAGTAAGTTACTCCAATTGGCTTCGAGTTCAGCAAAAATCACTGTACGTCAAGTATCAGGCCACTGTGTAACAATGACTCAGGCATGGCCACAGAACATCGGTACCTTAGTTAGGCAATACTGAGTAGCTTCTTGACCTTCACAGAGGACTATATTTCGATAATTCAGTAGCCCGAGAAATCACAACAACTACCCCTGGGCGGGCTTTCAGTTGCTGCGTCTCTCAAATATAATCAACAAAAATAGTATGTATCCATTTTCCAGACGCGGTCAAAAGAAGTCTTCGCTTGTGCCAAGATGATTCCCGCGGCGACCCATATGTTGGAAATCCTGGGGTCTACGGCACCAAAATAGACTCTTTAACAGTGTTATAGGAGAACAAGGCCACTGTAAACAATTGATGGCACGTGTCGATAGATAACAAAGTCCAACTTGACGATGTATTCAAGTTTATTTGACATCAGTTTATAAAAATACCGTACAGATGAAAATCATACGTCTTGTT